>CM059794.1:39808130-39935630 GCA_030435695.1 Brachymystax lenok tsinlingensis | reverse complement strand
TTTGAATGCTACGCATTTTTTTCTTTCTGATTTGTTCATAATTATACAGTAAAAGACGATCAGAAAATGGGAACTCCACGACCAGAAAATGATAACACTTCACATTAAGTTGCACTTATACCTGTGTAGTGACTGTCGTTTCACTATAACAACAGGTGTTAAAAGAGACTATGCCTGAGGCACTCAGCCCTACAGTCACTGACCAAAAACATCATAGGTCTACATTGCATCATTTGCCCTCAGTTTAAAAACCGGATGGCCAGTTGGAACTATTAATATGCATGTAAGAGGTTGTTGGTTGGATGCTTTTAAAATAAAGACGTGTCCATCAAACACCTCGCAGCGTGCCACTGGGGGTGTCCACCAAACACCTCGCAGTGTGCGGCTGGGGGTGTCCACCAAACACCTCGCAGTGTGCGGCTGGGGGTGTCCACCAAACACCTCACAGTGTGCCACTGGGGGTGTCCACCAAACACCTCGCAGTGTGCCACTGGGGGTGTCCACCAAACACCTCGCAGTGTGCCACTGGGGGTGTCCACCAAACACCTCACAGTGTGCGGCTGGGGGTGTCCACCAAAAACACCCTGCAGTGTGCCACAGGTTTCAAAGTGTTCTTTGTAATTCTGTTAGGGATATCATGGAAAGTAGCTTATTGCCTGCTATTAACCAATCAGAATTGACATAAAATGACCTGAAAGCGTTTTTGATGTGTTTTATATGCTAATGATACCCTCTTCATGTTGTACATTAGTTAAGTACTCAAGCTGAAATACATGTGATAGTAGGAGTTAACCACCAAGTATTTGATTGCAATTAGTCATTTAATTTCGGAATACATAGTAGTTTTGCACAAAATAAATGACAGTGAAACATTATACTAGTCTATTTATTTTGATTGCCTTGTAATAAACACATCAGATTGTCCAACTTTTAGGACATAATGTTTTTGGATATGACAATTAGTAGGCTGACTCATCTCATATGGTTACTGTTCATGGATCAGTTCTATTTTTGGGTCCCCTGCCATATAAAATGTGACTTGACTTAATGACGTATGAATAATAGAGCCATCATAACATCTGTGATGCCGAGAATAAAATAGGGACACAAGACTGTCTGGCTGTAGCAGAGATGTGTGTCGTAACAGCTTCCCAACACAGACCAGGCAGTCAGAGAAAGGACTGTGTGATGTACCTGTGGGGTATTGGGGGACACACACACACACACACACACACACACACACACACACACACACACACACACACACACACACACACACACACACACACACACACACACACACACACACACACACACACACACACACACACACACACACACACACACACAGGGACGTGGTGACAGCAGCATGGTGCTCTAGGCTCTAGTTTTTGAACGTTTCCTTCGCTTATATTCACTGGCGTTTTAAAATGGCACAGATGAATAGTTAATGTTTCCTGTTGGTGATAAAGCTTTCATAAAACAAACTACCCTGCTGTGCGTCAAAGACAAGCTTGTTTCGGGAATATGTGCCAATGTCTGTAGTGATGCAGTTGATGCATGTCATATGACTGCCTTAGGCTTTGTATAGGATTACATGCACAGTTGTGGAGAGTTTTCCGGACACTTTCAAAGGAGAGACTCCATTGAGCTTGCTTTTTACTCCAGAACTAGGCTTGATCTGTGTTCGGGAAAAAACGTTACGTAGAGTTTGTTTTTCGTCGAGTTCATTTCTTGACACTGATGAAGACAATCTTGTGGAAGTCTCTCCTTCTGTGTAGCCTAACGATTGTATTGGCCAGACAGACTGGTCAAGGTCAATTTGCCAACATGGGAGTCACTGAAATGTCACGTGTTTAGGCAAACGATTGTATTGGCCAGACAGACTGGTCACTTTGTAGCTTATTCTAAAATGGATTAAATCTTTTTTTCCCTCTTCAATCTACAGACAGTACCCCATAATGACAAAGCGAAAAAACAGGTTTTTAGAAATTTTAGCAAATGTATTCAAAATATAAAACAGAAATTCCTTATTTACATAAGTATTCAGACACTTTACTATGACACTCCAATTTGAGCTGAGGTGCATCCTGTTTCCGTTGATCATCATTGATGTTTCTACAACTTGATTGGAATCCACCTGTGTGGTAAATTTAAATTGATTGGACATGATTTGGAAAGGCACACACTAGGGATGCACGATATATCTGTGAACAAATCGGAATCGGACGATATTAGGTAAAAATGCCAACATCGTTATCGGCCCTGATGTCTAGTTTAACGCCGATCTGCAAAACCGATGTCAAAGCTGACGTGAATACCTATATAACGTAGGTACATGACGTAATGACGCCACGTCAAATTTTGCGCTACACGTACAACACAGCATTTCTAACTTAGCCCACAATGTCTGCTGTGTGGATCGAGCAGTTATTTGAAACAGTAAGAACATTTCAGCGAGACAACTCAAAGGCAAAATCCATTAAAGCCAAGATAATGGAATTCATTGCCCTTGACAATCAACCGTTCTCTGTCTTGGGTGATGTTGGCTACCAAGTGCGCTATTTTTCAGATGTTTCCCTACCGGAGTTACACAGTAATAGCGTCACTGCTATTATCTTCACGACATACATACTATGGAAGGCCATTTGGGTCTTTGCGTGGCAAAAAATATACAGTAGCACTGTCAAAGCTGTACAAAAAAGTCTGCAAGCAAGCAAACACCGGCCACGAACGATGTGTTTTCAGTACCGCGTTGGTAATAAAGCATCATTTGTTCAACTGCAACTTCTGGGGTAGCTAGCTTTAGCTTGGTACCTAGCTAGCATAAATACAACCAGCCTGAAAACAATGACCAGTAGAACCTGCAGTCATTTTCATTATTCTTAGCAATGGTTTAGGAATCCTTGTGAGTAAGCGTTAGCTAGGTTGCCGCTTGTTGTTCGCCTATTGAAATTGATCTTCAGTTCATGAAAATAAATAGCTAGCCAGCTACTTAACCTTGTTGCCCAAAGATAACGTTATAAGCAGCCAGCTAGCTTCATCTGGCTAGTGAGGCTCGACCGGACCGTGTTATGTGTTGTGAAGCTAGCCACAAAAGGATTATGCACAATAGTGGAATTTGTGATTTGCCTTCAAAATAAAAGTATGACATTGACAGTGATGCAAATGAATACAAATAGTAGAATTATGTCATACTTTTATTTTGAAGGCTAACCGCAAAGTCCACTGTTGTGGCTAATCCTTATTGTGGCTAGCTTCACATAGATGGGTCCGACCACCATTAATAAAATAAGAACTTTTTATTTTTTTAGATGATGACACCTAGCTATATAGTTAGCTAGCTAGCTATAGCTACTGAAGCAGATTGTCGTTTTGCTATGTTTTTGGGGAAGAACATTGTTTGCATCCATGAGCTAGCTAGCTTTTTCATGACCAGCACTGTAGGTGAGCGAGACAACTTTACCAGCATCGTAGCATACGTATCGATGAATCGTTGTGACATATGAAGTACGAGTGACGGTGTAATCAATGTGTAATAACTACATAAAAAAATGAATGAACGCGTTAAATTATTATGTGACGTGCAGTCATATTCAGGTCCTGATTGATCAACAAGCTTAATTGACACATCAAATAGTGTTGAATAGCATAGTTTTTGACACGCTAACATGGAACCCAAACCGGCTGCGCGCGTGCGCCATCGTGATAAATGAATTTTGTCCCCCCACACCAAACACGATCACGACACGCAGGTTAAAATATCAAAACAAACTCTGAACCAATTACATTAATTTGGGGACAGGTCGAAAAGCATTAAACATTTATGGCAATTTAGCTAGCTAGCTTGCACTTGCTAGCTAATTTGTCATATTTAGCTAACTTGCTGTTGCTAGCTAATTTGTCCTGGGAAACATTGAGTTGTTATTTTACCTGAAATGCACAAGGTCCTCTACTTCGCCAATTAATCCACACATAAAACGGTCAACCGAATCGTTTCTAATCATCTCTCCTCCTTCCAGGCTTTTTCTTCTCTTGACTTTATACTGACCTCGTTCATCTTTCAGTCACCCACGTGGGTATAACCAATGAGGAGATGGCATGTGGGTACCTGCTTCTATAAACCAATGAGGAGATTGGAGAGGCAGGACTTGCAGCGCGATCTGCGTCACAAATAGAACTGACTTCTATTTTAGCCCTTGGCAACTCAGACGCTCGTTGGCGCGCGCGTGAGCAGTGTGGGTGCAATAATTGAATAATATAGATTTCAAAATGTATTTTGCAACACACGCGACGCGAGCGGTGTAGTCAGCCTGTTAGACACAAACGGCGTTCCATAGAAATCCTGGTTGAGAATGAAACGACTGAACAAATGAACAACGAAACAGCACAGCAAGTAAGTGAAATAAATAGGTTTTGATTATGTTTTACTGGTAATGGGGACATACGTAAATGCCAACAAAATATATTTTTGGTCAGTGTGGTGTGTTTGTGTGTGTGTAACCTTTATTTAACTAGACAAGTCAGTTAAAAACAAATTCTTATTTACAATGATGGCCTACCCCGGCCAAACCCAGACGACTCTGGGCCAATTGTGCGCCACCCTATGGGACTCCCAATCACGTTCGAAAGTGATACAGTCTGGATTCAAACCAGGGACTGTAGTGATGCCTCTTGCATTGAGATGCAGTGCCTCAGACCGTTGCGTCCATATGTGTGTGTTAACTATTTAACTGTACTAGAATGCTTAAAAAGGCCACTAAAATTCTAACTATCGGTTATCGATATCATTCTTTTTGGCAAGGAAAATATTGGATATCGGTATTGGCCAAAAATATCATATTGGTGAATCACTAGCACACACCTGTCTATATAATGTCCCACAGTTGACAGTGCAAGTCAGAGCAAAAACCAAGCCATGAAGTCAAAGGAATTGTCCGTAGACCTCTGAGATAGGATTGTGTCAAGGCACAGATTTGGGGAATGGTAAAACATTTCCGCAGCATTGAAGGTCCCGAAGAACACAGTGGCCCCCCATCATTCTTAAATGGAAGAAGTTGGAACCACCAAAACCCTTCCTAGAGATGACTGCCTGGCCAAACTGAGCAGTTGGGGGAGAAGGGCCTTGGTCAGGGAGTTAAACAAGAACCTGATGGTCACTGACAGAGCTCCAGAGTTCCTCTGTGGAGATGGGAGAACCTTCCAGAAGCCCAACCATCTCTGCAGCACTCCACAAATTAAGCCTTTATGGTAGTGTGGCCAGACGGAGGCCACTCCTCAGTAAAAGGTACATGACAGCCCGCTTGGAGTTTGCCAAAAGGCAACTAAAGGACTCTCAGACCATGAGAAACAAGATTCTCTGGTCTGACATTCTCTGGTCTGATGAAACCAAGATTGAACTCTTTCGCCTGAATGCCAAGCGTCACGTCTGGAGGAAACCTGGCACCATCCCTACGGTGAAGCATGGTGGTGGCAGAATTATGCTGTTGGGATGTTTTTCAGCGGCGGTGACTGGGAGACTAGTCAGGATTGGGGGAAAGATGAACGGAGCAAAGTACAGAGAGATTCTTGATGAAAATCTGCTCCAGAGCGCTCAGGGCCTTAGACCGGGGGTGAAGGTTCACCTTCCAACAGGACACTGACCCTAAGCATACAGTAGGAGTGTTTTCAGGACAAGTCTCTGAATGTCCTTGGGTGGCCCAGCCAGAGCCCGGACTTGAACCCGATCAAACACTTCTGGAGAGACCTAAAAATAGCTGTGCAACGACGCTCCCCATCCAACCTGACAGAGCTTGAGAGGATCTGCAGAGAAGAATGGAAGAAACTCACACCAAATACAGGTGTGCCAAGCTTGTAGCATCATCATATCAAACACCCAAGAAGACTCGAGGCTGTAATCGCTGCCAAAGGTGCTTCAACAAAGTACTGAGTATAGGGTCTGAATACTTATGTAAATGTGATATTTCCGTTTTTTTATTTTTTATAAATGTGCTAAAATTTCAAAAAACCTGTTTTTACTTTGTCATCGTGGAATATTGTGTGTAGATTGAGGGACATTTTTTTTTTATATAATCAATTTTAGAATAAGCTGTAACGTAAGAAAATGTGGAATAAGTCAAGGGGTCTGAATACTTTCCACTGTATAGTGCATTACTTTTCACCAGGGCCCATAGGGAGAGTGCCATAGGGAATGACATGCCATTTGGGATGCAGAAAGGGTTTGAGGAGAGACAATGCTTAGATTATTTTGGTGAGATATGTTCCTGACCTACAGTATTGGGAGTTCCCTTGGCTTGGTCAATCTGTCCCCATCTTAACTGATCGATTGGCAGATGTGAGGAATGTGTATTGATTACCTATCGCTCCTGATAACCTGATCACCATATGGAAATGTAACTTATTATTACTGGGGATACAGTTTGTCTGACATACATTGTATATTCTCCTTCTGTTCACTATTGAAAATAAATGCATTAATGATGTACAGTATACAGAATGTAATGTAATTGTATGTCATTTGAAACCTGTGTAACATGAAATGTACCATAGGGTTTGTGTATACATTAATACATTAGACCTTTAAACACAGAAAGAAACCTGCATGTGAGACAGTGAGCAAAGCCCCAGCTGCAGCTCCTGGTTTAAAGGTCTCTGTCTCTTTAAACCGCAGTCAGCCACCTCGGCGTTGCCTGGCAACTGAAAGCATCAGCAGCTAGCTAAGAAGTTAAATTGCATCAATTGACGATTAATACTGCCACAACTCACTGGCCTGTCTCCGTCTCTGTCTGTCTCTCTGTTTCTGTCTTTGTTTCTATCTCTCAATTCAATTACATTTAAGGGCTTTATTGGCATGGGAAACATATGTTTACATTGCCCTAGCAAGTGAAATAGATAATAAACAAAAGTGAAATAAACAATCAAATATGAACAGTAAATGTGTGTGTCTCTCTCTCTCTCTCTCTCTCTCTCTCTCTCTCTCTCTCTCTCTCTCTCTCTCTCTCTCTCTCTCTCTCTCTTTCTCAGAGAGTTGATGAGATGATGTACTGATACTACTCCCAAAAGATGGTGCTATTTAGTTGTAGTGTATTTCCCTTCAATGCCCAGTGCTTTTAACCACGACACCACAGAGACGTTTTACCCTTCAATACTCAATGCTCTTAACCTCGACAGAGACAAGAACTTTGGCTGTGCATACCTGCTGGGTTTAGGATGGTCAGGATAGGAACAGAAAAGGACAGTTGATGTGCTGTGGTCAGAGGCGATAGGACAGCCACCTGCTGCGCACGGCCGATGTTCGGGTTGGTCTGTCTTGTCTTTTAGCCACGACAATACAGGAGAAGTTCTGTGCTATATTTAGTTGTGTTGGATGTGGATTGGTTACGACAACTCAAGAACAAACGGCGAACAGCTCCACAGGTGGGGGGTAATGGCCAATGATTCAAAGGTCCATACTAGTCCAAACGGTCCATAGTCCTACCGTTACAGGCTCAGAGGCTAGTCCAAACGGTCCATAGTCCTACCGTTACAGGCTCAGAGACTAGTCCAAACGGTCCATAGTCCTACCGTTACAGGCTCAGAGGCTAGTCCAAACAGTCCATAGTCCTACCGTTACAGGCTCAGAGGCTAGTCCAAACAGTCCATAGTCCTACCGTTACAGGCTCAGAGGCTAGTCCAAACAGTCCATAGTCCTACCGTTACAGGCTCAGAGGCTAGTCCAAACAGTCCATAGTCCTACCGTTACAGGCTCAGAGGCTAGTCCAAACAGTCCATAGTCCTACCGTTACAGGCTCAGAGGCTAGTCCAAACGGTCCATAGTCCTACCGTTACAGGCTCAGAGGCTAGTCCAAACGGTCCATAGTCCTACCGTTACAGGCTCAGAGGCTAGTCCAAACAGTCCACAGCCCTACCGTTACAGGCTTAGATGCTAGTCCAAACAGTCCATAGTCCTACCGTTACAGGCTGAGGCTAGTCCAAACGGTCCATAGTCCTACCGTTACAGGCTGAGGCTAGTCCAAACGGTCCATAGTCCTACCGTTACAGGCTGAGGCTAGTCCAAACAGTCCATAGTCCTACCGTTACAGGCTCAGAGGCTAGTCCAAACGGTCCATAGTCCTACCGTTACAGGCTCAGAGGCTAATCCAAACGGTCCATAGTCCTACCGTTACAGGCTCAGAGGCTAGTCCAAACAGTCCATAGTCCTACCGTTACAGGCTCAGAGGCTAGTCCAAACAGTCCATAGTCCTACCGTTACAGGCTCAGAGGCTAGTCCAAACAGTCCACAGCCCTACCGTTACAGGCTTAGATGCTAGTCCAAACAGTCCATAGTCCTACCGTTACAGGCTGAGGCTAGTCCAAACGGTCCATAGTCCTACCGTTACAGGCTGAGGCTAGTCCAAACAGTCCATAGTCCTACCGTTACAGGCTCAGAGGCTAGTCCAAACGGTCCATAGTCCTACCGTTACAGGCTCAGAGGCTAGTCCAAACAGTCCATAGTCCTACCGTTACAGGCTTAGATGCTAGTCCAAACAGTCCATAGTCCTACCGTTACAGGCTGAGGCTAGTCCAAACGGTCCATAGTCCTACCATTACAGGCTTAGATGCTAGTCCAAACAGTCCACAGTCCTACCGTTACAGGCTGAGGCTAGTCCAAACGGTCCATAGTCCTACCGTTACAGGCTGAGGCTAGTCCAAACAGTCCATAGTCCTACCGTTACAGGCTCAGAGGCTAGTCCAAACGGTCCATAGTCCTACCGTTACTATCCTGGAGAAACTCTGTTTTTTTGCTCAGTGTGTCGAGAGCACAGGAGGTTGGTGGCACATTAATTGGGGAGGATGTGCTCGTACTGTAGTAATGGCTGGAACGGAATAAATGATGTCCGTGTTTAATACCATTCCATTCCAGCCATTATTATGAGCCCTTCTGACCTCCAGCAGCCTTGTGATTGGGAGCCATCACTCACTCTCAGCAAGGGCTGTAGCAGTAAGTGGATCTGATAGGTTTGGTGAATCATGAATCGTTTTGAGTCTCTCACTGAAATGTGTTTAGAGTGACTGATGGGGGAGTGGAGGTTTGAATGGTGAGAGTGGTGGGGATAGGAGAGTGGGTGATGGCCCAATCATTCAATAGTAGGTCACTCTGCCCCCAAATTCATCTTATTGGGCCACTACCTACAGTCAACCTTTGCAAAGTGTTACAGATTTGCCGACTCTGGACTCAAGAGTTGCAATTGCTTTCTTGGAAGCTGTGTCATTCAATGAATCTGTGAAACTGCATCAAAACTGCTGCTGGGAATCGCTGTATGGCAGAGACTTAACCACACCAATGATATCGCTCTAATACAGTCCATTTCTTTGTTTACTATAATCGCATGGATGCACATTGCACCAACGGCCCCTTCACTGCCATATTGCACACAGAGGGGCCAAAACACATTCCCCTGTCTCTTCCCTGAAGAAATATCCTCTCATTATGCAGCTGGGTACTATGTTATCTCAGCTAGTCTGACACAGTGTCAAATGGCACACTTATCCCTCTAATCCCTATTCCCTTCCAGCATCACTACTCTGGACGGTTCTGACTTAGAATATGTGGACAACTACAAATACCTAGGTGTCTGGCTAGATTGTAAACTCTCCTTCCAGACTCACATTAAGCATCTCCAATCCCAAAAATTAAATCTAGAATCGGCTTCCTATTTCGCAACAAAGCATCCTTCACTCATGCTGCCGAACATACCCTCGTAAAACTGACTATGCTACCGATTCTTGACTTCGGCGATGTCATTTACAAAATAGCCTCCAACACCATACTCAGCAAATTGTATGCAGTCTATCACTGTGCCATTCGTTTTGTCATCAAAGCCCCATATACTACCCACCACTGCGACTTGTATGCTCTCGTTGGCTGGCCCTCGCTTCATATTCGTCGCCAAACCCACTGGCTCCAGGTCATCTGTAAGTCTTTGCTAGGTAAAGCCCCACCTTATCTCAGCTCACTGGTCACCATAGCAGCACCCACCCGTAGCACGCACTCCATCCAGCAGGTATATCTCACTGGTCACCCCCAAAGCCAATTCCTCCTTCGGCCGCCTTTCCTTCCACTTCTCTGCTGCCAATGACTGGAACGAACTGAAAAAATCACTGAAGCTGGAGACTCATATCTCCCTCACTAGCTTTAAGCACCAGCTGTCAGAGCAGCTCACAGATCACTGCACCTGTACATAGCCCATCTGTAAATAGCCCATCCAGCTACCTCATCCCCATGCAGTATCTCTACTTGCACACTCATCTTCTGCACATCTATCACTCCAGTGTTTAATTGCTATATTGTAATTATTTCGCCACTATGGCCTATTTATTGCCTTACCTCCCTAATCCTACCTCATTTGCACACACTGTATATTGACTTTTTCTATTATATTGTTGACTGTATGTTTGTTTATCCCATGTGTAACTCTGTGTTGTTGTTTGTGTCGCACTGCTTTGCTTTATCTTGGCCAGGTCACAGTTGTAAATGAGAACTTGTTCTCAACTAGCCTACCTGGTTAAATAAAGGTGAAATAAATATATATATATATATATATATATATATATATATATATATATATATATATATATATAAACACACTACTTTTGTCCAGGGCCCTTAGGGCTTTATGTAGGCGATAGAGTGCCATTTGGCAGGCTGAGATTGGCTCTGCAGAAATGAAAGGAAACACCATTGGATTAGCAGCACAACAACAACTATAGAGCTACAGGTTATAGGCTCTGGTAAAAAAAAAAGTAGTGCACCATGTAGGGAATAGGGTGCCATTTGGGATCTGTGTGCTATGTTCTCTTGTCTCCAGCTGGTCACCTGTCATTCCTTGAATGCCAAGAAGAGAATGGATGAGTGAGGGTCATTCCAGGAAACGAGTGCTTTAACTGGTTTCACTGAAGGGTCATTCCAGGAAATGAATGCTTTGACTGATTCCACTGAAGGGTCATTCCAAGAAATGAGTGCCTTTTGCGTCCCTTTGATATTTTAAGTAGAAATTGTGCACCAATATTACATTTTAAAAGCCTATTACAGTATATTAAATGAAGTGCCCTTTAATATAGAACCACATGGAGAATTTAATACATCAGATTTTATTTTATGTGAGTAAGACGTGGTAAAGGGTTGTCTCTCCGTCAACCCTGTGTCACTTCTAGGAAGATTTGAACCCACTTGAACCCCAATATTTTCTCCAAGTTTCACTTTGTAAATCCTATTTATTTTTACTAAGTGTTTTCTGAAGACGATTATGTATTTCATGTGATTAGTGATTCATTTACATCTGTCCCTCCTTTTAAGTGAAACACCGTTTTAAACATTGGGACATCTAATAGTCCAATCAAAGTGTAAAAGCAGGTGAGCTGGTTCTACTCTTTTTTGGACATATTCTGGTGTTTTGTGGAGGAAAACTGAGAGGGTCGAACATAACACATCAACCCTGTGACCCATAGATTAGAAAACAACGTGTGAATCTGCACACAACACGCTTCCATTCCCTCTGTCACGAGGGGAGTTATGGTTGATTTATGATGAAGCTGTCAACCCTGTTACTTTAATAGGCACTAACTATAGTCTTTTTTATTTATTTAACCTCTTAAGATGGGGGGATATTTTTCTTTTTTAATGAGTTTTAACATGTGCTCTTTATGACAGAATGTTTAAAATAAGTTACACTTCTCAAAAGACACGGAACACATTTTTTTATTTTCTGTCTTTCTCTTTCCTCGTTTCTGTCTCTATACTAAACATCACCTGGAACATGACAGCGAGTTCAGTTTACTGACTGTCCTGGTCAGTCCCCAGACCTCAACCCAATGGAGCATAATGGGATGAGATGGAACGGGCTGTTGGCAGCATGAATGTACCACCATCCAATCTGCAGCAACTGCGTGATGTCATCGCATCAGCATGGACCATCATGTAGAACGTTTCCGACACCTTGTAGAATGCCCCAAAGAATTCAGGCTGTTCTGGAGGCAAAGGGGGTCCGACCCGGTAGTAGATTGGTGTACCTAATAAACAGGCCGGTGAGTGTATGTGCCTAGAGGCCTGAAGTGATCGATATTGTTTTACTGCTCTAGCTATGTGTCTCAGTCATTAGACAGAGAGGTACAGTACATGTATCCTTATGTAACACACAGACAGTCAGAGTGGATCTACAAGGTTCTAATTAGCTTTGTGTCCGGTTCTGTTCCAGAACCACTTTAGTTCCAGTGTTCCAGAACCTCTTTAGTTCCAGTGTTCCAGAACCTCTTTAGTTGCAGTGTTCCAGAACCTCTTTAGTTGCAGTGTTCCAGAACCTCTTTAGTTGCAGTGTTCCATAATTCCTCTTTAGTTCCAGTGTTCCAGAACCTCTTTAGTTGCAGTGTTCCATAACCTCTTTAGTTGCAGTGTTCCAGAACCTATTTAGTTGCAGTGTTCTGTCACTGAGTTTGTCACTGAGCATTGACTTCATCATCATTTTCTTTGGTTGTAGACTGGTTGTACCTGTTGTAAATCCCTGTTGTATATTTTCAGCATTACTAGGGTTGCTATGGTTCCTAGTAAATCCCTTTTGAATCTTTTCAGTATTACTAGGGTTGCTATGGTTCCTAGTAAATCCCTGTTGTATCTTTTCATCATTACTAGGGTTGCTATGGTTCCTAGTAAATCCCTGTTGTATCTTTTCAGTATCACTAGGGTTGCTATGGTTCCTAGTAAATCCCTTTTGAATATTTTCAGTATTACTAGGGTTGCTATGGTTCCTAGTAAATCCCTGTTGTATCTTTTCATCATTACTAGGGTTGCTATGGTTCCTAGTAAATCCCTGTTGTATCTTTTCATCATTACTAGGGTTGCTATGGTTCCTAGTAACGCCCTGTTGAATCTTTTCATCATTACTAGGGTTGCTATGGTTCCTAGTAAATCCCTGTTGTATCTTTTCATCATTACTAGGGTTGCTATGGTTCCTAGTAAATCCCTGTTGTATCTTTTTATCATTACTAGGGTTGCTATGGTTCCTAGTAAATCCCTGTTGTATCTTTTCATCATTACTAGGGTTGCTATGGTTTCTAGTAAATCCCTGTTGTATCTTTTCAGTATTACTAGGGTTGCTATGGTTCCTAGTAAATCCCTGTTGTATCTTTTCAGCTGTACTAGGGTTGCTATGGTTCCTAATATTTGGAAAAGGGGCATAGGTATACGAATGCTATGTTTTAGTGTGTGCTTTTCCACGCATGTGTGTAGCGTCCCAGCTTGTTCATTTCTAGGTAACTGCGTATTAGCGAGTTGGTGTG
Organism: Brachymystax lenok tsinlingensis; assembly: GCA_030435695.1. Lineage (NCBI taxonomy): Eukaryota > Metazoa > Chordata > Actinopteri > Salmoniformes > Salmonidae > Brachymystax > Brachymystax lenok. The sequence goes on along the minus strand of CM059794.1, from coordinate 39,922,319 downwards.
ACCCTGGCTGCTTTAAGCTGCATTCCAATGGGAATAGGGCTCCCTGGTCAAAAGTAGAGTACTACACAGGGAATAGGGTACAATTTTGGACAGAGCTGTAGTCTATCTTCCCCTGCCTGCCTGTCTGTGGCTGTGTTTCTGTGTCTGTGACCGTGTTTCTGTGTCTGTGGCCGTGTTTCTGTGTCTGTGGCCGTGTTGCTGTGTCTGTGGCCGTGTTTCTGTCTGTGGCCGTGTTTCTGTGTCTGTGGCCGTGTTGCTGTGTCTGTGGCCGTGTTTCTGTGTCTGTGGCCGTGTTTCTGTGTCTGTGGCCGTGTTTCTGTGTGGCCGTGTTTGTTTGTGTGTGTGGCCGTGTTTCTGTGTTTGTGTGCATGTGGTCGTGTTTGTGTGCATGTGGTCGTGTTTATGTGCGTGTGGCCGTGTTTGTGTGCATTTTTATGAATTGTGAGGGAGACTGAGGTACGACGTCAGCACTGGCCTTTGTTTGTTTTAAAGGGTAAAAATAACCCCAATTATCTGAGGCAATCCCAGAGAGGTGATGCAGCTCAGAGCTGACCATCATGAAAGAAAAGATGGGGGAGAGAGAGAGAGAGAGAGAGAGAGAGAGAGAGAGAGAGAGAGAGAGAGAGAGAGAGAGAGAGAGAGAGAGAGAGGAAGAGGAAGAGGAGAGAGAGAGTGAGACAGAGAAGGTCCATCACCTGAGACTAATGTACCCCACATTACCTCACAAGACATGCCACCAGAGTTCTCTTCACAGCCCCCAAGTAAAATTTGATAAAAAAAACAGTTAAAAAGACATCTTATGGAACAGCAACACAAACATAGACACATGCACACACACACACACACACACACACACACGATAACATACGCACTATACACACATGTTCACATGGATTTTGTACTGTAGATACGTGGTAGTAGAGTAGAGGCCTGAGGACACATATTGTGAAATCTGTTATGAGTGTATTATGGTATTTTTTTATGTATAACTGCCTTCATGTTGCTGGACCCCAGGAAGAGTAGCTGCTGTCTTGGCAGCAGCTAATGGGGATCCACAATAAAATACAAATACAGATACATATGTCCTGCCTCAGAGCATCAGACAAGGACCTCAAAATGGAGTCCAATCCAAACGCACAGGCTGCATCCCAAATGGAGCCCTATGCCCTTCGTAGTGGCCCACTGAGTGTACAAAACGTTAAGAACACCTGCTCTATCTGTGACATAGACTGACCGGGTAAATCCAGGTGAAAGCTATGATCATCCCTTATTGACGTCACTTGTTATAAGGATCGCAACCTTTATCCAAATCTAACTGCCTGTAGCTCAGGACCTGAAGCAAGGATATGCATATTATTGATACCAATTGAAAGGAAACACTGAAGTTTGTGGAAATGTGAACACCAACCAGTTTCTATTTGCCATATATTTTTCAACTGTGCTGTGATGTTTAACAAACGTTCTGAACCTTTCTATTCTCATAGTTTCTACAGATTGTAAATTAAAGATAAATCTTTTTTTGCTAAGTGTTATTATATTATTGATCGATTGACTATGACTTTTCAAATCACCCAGCAGTGCTATTTGCAGAGTCCCCCATATATATAACATTCTATTGTACTATTGTACTTTTATTGTACTATAATTTAAATTGAATCCGGCGTTGTTTTGTGTATCAGTTCATAAAACATGTGCCATGGAATCGGTACATCGACAATCTCTTCCCAACTATTTTGCAACCTGTATGGCACAGCTGTCAATTCTTTGGTCCTGATATGAAACTGGTATACTTTTTTATTTATCATAATTTTCTTTAACTAGTTTTGGTCTTTAATGCAGGGCCGACAGGTAAGTTCCTTACCTTCTCCCCCTTCCACTTGCCTCTTCCATTTTTTTCAGAAATGCTGTAACTAGTTGGTTGTAATTTTGGATAGAGCAGACATTTTCATATATTTTTGTTAGCTGCAATGTGACAACTCCACCAGTCCTATTCATAAAATCATTTACAAAGATGATATAATTTTTAAACATTGTTTCCCCACAATTTTTTTTTTTTATCAATTAGTTTATTTGAGTTTAACCATAATATTTGTTGTAATATTTGTTCTGTCTTTTCTGGTCGATTAAACTGAAATTGCAAACAACTTTCTATGGCTTGTTTAATTTTTTTTTGACATTTCATTTTCAAGTAACCAAAAGTGAGAGGTTGTAATCTGAATAAAGGGAAAAAGGTCATTCTTGAACACGAGGTGAGCCATTCTTACTAATCTGCTAGAGAACCATTTCGGGTTTAAGTATAGCTTTTGTATGACTGATGCCTTTAGTGAGAGGTCTACTGCTTTAATATTTAATATTTCTGCCCTCCAAATTCATATTCATTATATAATGAATAGGCCTGTTTAATTTTGTCTGGCTTGCCATTCCAAATAAAATGTAATCTTTTTTGCTCATATAATTACAAAAACAAGTTGTTATGTGTAGGCAAAACCATAAGAAAATAGGTATTTTCCTTTCCATGTTTGCAAGACCTTATCTATTTTTACAAACTTTCTATTAAAATTTATTGTAGTGAGATCATTTCTTTCTTCTGGGATATGAAGACCTAGTATGTCCACTTCACTGTCAGACCATTTTATTGGTAAACTACACGGTAATGTAAAAGTATAATTTTTTATGGATCCAATATATAATATAGTATACTTATCATAATTTGGTTGTAATCCATAGAGGTTAGATCAATTATATAGATCCTCCATGAATCATCAGTGTACAATGACACCTTTGTTTTATAGCCCTGGATTTCTAACCCTTTGATGTTATTGTTGGATCTGATTTTAATAGCTAACATTTCGATGACCATAATAAATATATATGCCGATAGTGGACAACCTTGTTTTACTCCTCTAGACAGTTTAATACTTTCTGAGAAGTAGCCATTATTTACTATTTTACACATAGGGTTACTACACATAACTTTAACCCATTGTATAAGAGATTCTCCAAAATTATAATATTCCAGGCATTCATATATAAATTCCAGTCATACTTTATCAAAAGCCTTTTCAAAGTTGGCTATGAAAACAAACCAGGCCTGGTTTCCCAGATTTGTCATAGAGTTCTATTGTTTCCAGTACTTGTCTTATATTATCTACAATCTATCGTCCATGTATAAAAACCTGTCTGATTAGGATGAATAATATCCGACAATACCTTTTTAATTCTATGCGCTATGCATTTTGCTTGAATTTTTGCATCACAACACTGAAGTGTAATGGGCCTCCAATTTTTTAAATGGACTGGATCTTTATATTTACAACCTTGGTCCTGTATCAGTAATAGTAAATCGTTTATATAGGAGTGGTTAAAACATGCTAATAATGGTCCTCTGAGTACATCAGAAAAGGTTTGGTATACTTCCACTGGTATGCCATCCTGCCCTGGAGATTTCCAGGACTTAAAGGCTTTAATTGCATCAAGAAGTTCCTCCTCTGTAATTTGGCCTTCACATGGGTCTTTCTGTACAGCTGTTCATTTTACATTATTCATAGAAAAAAAAATCCTTACAGTTAACTTCAGTTAGTGGAGATGGAGACTGAAACAGAAACATAGGCTTAAAGGACTTTGCTTCCTCTTTCAAAATATAGTTTGGTGAATCATGGGTGACTCCATCATTTGTAACAAGTTTCAGTAAATAATTTTTGGTAGCATTTCTATGTTGAAGATGATTAAAAAAAGCTATTTGGGGCATTTCCCCCCATATTCCAACCAGTTCGCTTTATTTTTATAATATATTACACTTGATCTTTCTGGAATAAGTTCCTCCAATCTTTTAGTTGTTCTTCTAACTTATTCTGTGCCTCTATAGTACAGTTTTTATTGCTATCTATCTGTACTGTTAGTCCCTCTATTTCCTTTGTTAATATGAACTCTTTTGACCTAAATTGCTTTTGTTTTAAAGATGAGTATTGAATTGCATGGCCTCTAAAGGCACATTTAAAAGGAGATCTGCTTTACCGATGTTATGTCAGATAAAGTCTGTTATTAATTCTTCTGTCTTGGTTAAAAACAAGATATCATCCAGTAGGCTTTGATTCAATTTCCAATATAATTCTGTAAGAGTAGTGTACATGCCAATTATTTGACGGTCCTACCGCATTCTGTCCCCTATCAACATTTTTTTTTTTTTTTTTTTTTACTTTTGATGCCTGCGAGAATGACTTAAGAAAGTTGTCAAGACGACTAGCTTGATTGAGCCTCCTCCATGTATATCCCACTAGGTCAGGGTATTAAACCTCCTCCATGTACATCTCACTAGGTCAGGATATTAAACCTCCTCCATGTATATCCCACTAGGTCAGGGTATTAAACCTCCTCCATGTATATCCCACTAGGTCAGGGTATTAAACCTCCTCCATGTACATCTCACTAGGTCAGGATATTAAACCTCCTCCATGTATATCCCACTAGGTCAGGGTATTAAACCTCCTCCATGTATATCCCACTAGGTCAGGGTATTAAACCTCCTCCATGTACATCTCACTAGGTCAGGATATTAAACCTCCTCCATGTATATCCCACTAGGTCAGGGTATTAAACCTCCTCCATGTATATCTCACTAGGTCAGGGTATTAAACCTCCTCCATGTATATCTCACTAGGTCAGGATATTAAACCTCCTCCATGTATATCTCACTAGGTCAGGGTATTAAACCTCCTCCATGTATATCTCACTAGGTCAGGGTATTAAACCTCCTCCATGTATATCCCACTAGGTCAGGGTATTAAACCTCCTCCATGTACATCTCACTAGGTCAGGATATTAAACCTCCTCCATGTATATCTCACTAGGTCAGGGTATTAAACCTCCTCCATGTATATCTCACTAGGTCAGGGTATTAAACCTCCTCCATGTATATCCCACTAGGTCAGGGTATTAAACCTCCTCCATGTACATCTCACTAGGTCAGGATATTAAACCTCCTCCATGTATATCCCACTAGGTCAGGGTATTAAACCTCCTCCATGTACATCTCACTAGGTCAGGATATTAAACCTCCTCCATGTATATCCCACTAGGTCAGGGTATTAAACCTCCTCCATGTATATCTCACTAGGTCAGGGTATTAAACCTCCTCCATGTATATCTCACTAGGTCAGGATATTAAACCTCCTCCATGTATATCTCACTAGGTCAGGGTATTAAACCTCCTCCATGTATATCTCACTAGGTCAGGTATTAAACCTCCTCCATGTATATCCCACTAGGTCAGGGTATTAAACCTCCTCCATGTACATCTCACTAGGTCAGGATATTAAACCTCCTCCATGTATATCTCACTAGGTCAGGGTATTAAACCTCCTCCATGTATATCTCACTAGGTCAGGGTATTAAACCTCCTCCATGTATATCCCACTAGGTCAGGGTATTAAACCTCCTCCATGTACATCTCACTAGGTCAGGATATTAAACCTCCTCCATGTATATCTCACTAGGTCAGGGTATTAAACCTCCTCCATGTATATCCCACTAGGTCAGGGTATTAAACCTCCTCCATGTACATCTCACTAGGTCAGGATATTAAACCTCCTCCATGTATATCTCACTAGGTCAGGGTATTAAACCTCCTCCATGTATATCTCACTAGGTCAGGGTATTAAACCTCCTCCATGTATATCTCACTAGGTCAGGGTTCCTTAAGTGCATGAGGGTGATAGTTTGTAGTGTGATTTCCTTGACAGTCCATAGAGGTATTTAAAACCGTATTATAATCTCCCACCATAGTAATAGTCTTGTATTGCTTGTAGGCTTGATCAATTATTATATATATTTTCAAAGAACCGTGGATCATTATTATTTGGACTGTATAGATTAATGAGCCAAATCTGTTTATGGCCCAATAACATATTTAGAAGAATCCATCTACCTTGCGGATCTGTTTGGATAGTTTGCACTTTCGGATCAAAATGATTGTTAGTCAATATCAACACCCCATTTGAGTTTCCATATAGCTGTACCATGCACTGCTACAGAGTAAACCTCCAATTGTTCTCCACTACCCACTAAATCCTCCCCCTATCCCAAGTTGTATTGTCGTCCCAGTGACCGGCAGACCACCCCTGCCCACCCGGAACCCAAGGCCCCGGAGAGACTGGGACCCATCCTTTGAAAAGAGCACACTATGCCACCTACAGAACAGAAGCAGATCAACAGCCAAATACATTTCCAACACTGTCACCTCTATTATACTGTATGTAGTTATTCAAAAAAAGATATACAGCGCATTTCGGAAAGTGTTCAGACCCCTTTGACTTTTTCCACATTTTGTTCCACATTATAGCCTAAATCTAAATTTGATTCAATAAGTGTTTTGTTTCCATTGATCATCCTTGAGATTTTTCTCCAACTTGATTGGAGTCCACCTGTGGTAAATTCAATTGATTGGGTATGATTTGGAAATGAACACACCTGTCTATATAAGGTCCCACAGTTGACAGTGCATGTCAGAGCAATATCCAAGCAATGAGGTCAAAGGAATATTCTGTTGAGCTCCGAGACAGGATTGTGTCGAGGCACAGATCTGGGGAAGGGTACCAAAAAATTTCTTCAGCATTGAAGGTCCCCAAGAACACAGTGGCCTCCATCATTCTTAAATAGAAGAAGTTAGGAACCACCAAGACTCTTCCTAGAGATGGCTGCACGGCCAAACTTGGGGGAGAAGGGCCTTGGTCAGGGAGGTGACCAAGAATCCAACTGGTCACTCTGACAGACCTCCAGAGTTCCTCTGTGGAGATGGGAGAAAAAGACACATGACAGCCCGCTTGGAGTTTGCCAAAAGGCACCTAAAGGACTCTCAGACCATGAGAAACAAGATTCTCTGGTCTGATGAAACCAAGATTGAACACTTTGGCCTGAATGCCAAGCGTCACATCTGGAGGAAACCTGGCACCATCCCTACGGTGAAGCATGGTGGTGGCAGCATCATGCTGTGGGGATGTTTTTCAGCGGCAGGGACTGGGAGACTAGTCACGATCGATGGAAAGTTTAACGTAGCAAAGTACAGAGAGATCCTTGATGAAACCCTGCTCCAGAGCGCTCAGGACCTCAGACTGGGGCGTAGGTTCACCTTTCAACAGAACAACGACCCTAATCACACAGCCAAGACAACACAGGAGTGGCTTTGGGACAAGTCTCTGAATGTCCTCGAGTGGCCCAGCCAGAGCCCGGACTTGAACCCGATCATACATCTCTGGAGAGACCTGAAAATAGCTGTGCAGCAATGCTCGCCAGCCAAGCTGACAGAACTTGAGAGGATCTGCAGAGAAGAATGGGAGAAATTCCTCAAATACATGTTTGACAAGTTTATAGCACCATACCCAAGAAGACTCTGATGTAATTGCTGCCAAAGTGCTTCAACAAAGTACTGAGTAAAGTGTCTGAATACTTATGTAAATGTGATATTTCAGTTTTTAAAAAATTATGAATTTGTGAAAATCTCAAAAAAATCTGTTTTACCTTTTACCTCATTTTTATCAATTTTATCAACCAAATACTTTTAGATTTTTACTCAAGTAGTATTTTACTGGGTGACTTTTACTTGAGTCATTTTCAATTAAAGCATCTTTACTTTTAGTCAAGTATGACAATTAGGTACAATGCTTATCATCACCTTTCCCACTACCTAGTCATTACTGATAACCTTGTATTGGAAATAACTGACTGGCTGTGCCTAGTGGTCAATATCAATGGCCAGTTCAGCTTACATCTCCTGCTGAGTCCCACATGGCACCCTACACCCTATACCTTATACAGAGTCCTATGGTCAAAAGTAGTGAACTATATAGGGAATAGGGTGCCATTTGGCACACAGACTTCATCGCTGTCTCAGTCAGATGTGACATGACAGGTGTTAACGACCTCAGTACCTCACCCACACCCTCGCACAGACAGCCTGGCAGGAGAACAAGCAGAGCCGTACAACTCCTAGTGCGTCCCAAATGGCAGCCTATTCCCTAGAGCAGGGATGGGCAACAGGTGGGCCCCCACAGATACATTTTCAAGCTAACAAGGGGTGTGTTTTTTGCCCTTTTCTTTACAAGGTGTATGCCACATACCCCCTCAATTCGAGGTTATAAGGATTGGTTTGATTATGATGATGATGATGGTAATGATGATGACGATGGTAATGATGATGACGATGGTAATGATTATGATGATGGTGATGATTATGATGACGATGATGATGATGATGATGATGACGATGATGATGATGATGATGATGACGATGGTAATGATTATGATGATGATGACGATGGTAATGATGATGACGATGGTAATGATTATGATGGTAATGATTATGATGGTAATGATTATGATGATGATGATGACGATGGTAATGATTATGATGACGATTGTAATGATGATGGTAATGATTATGATGATGATGACGATGATGATGATGGTAATGATGATGACGATGGTAATGATGATGACGATGGTAATGATTATGATGATGGTGATGATGATGATGGTAATGATGATGACGATGGTAATGATTATGATGATGGTGATAATGACGATGGTAATGATGATGACGATGGTAATGATTATGATGACGATGATGATGATGGTAATGATTATGATGATGACGATGGTAATGATGATGACGATGGTAATGATTATGATGGTAATGATTATGATGATGATGGTAATGATTATGATGATGATGATGATGATGATGATGATGATGATGATGATGATGATGACGATGGTAATGATTATGATGACGATTGTAATGATGATGACGATGGTAATGATTATGATGATGATGACGATGATGATGATGATGATGGTAATGCTGATGACGATGGTAATGATGTTCTTAATGACGATAATGATCCTGTGTCTCTCTGTACAGGTGAAACAGATCATGGAGGAGGCGGTGACTAAGAAGTTTGTCCATGAAGACAGCAGTCACATCATCGGCCTGTGCAGTAAGTACACACACACATACACGCTCCCTCTCTGAGAGCTCCTCAGCGGATAATGTAGTGTGTCTGGGTGAAGGACAGTATTTGACGTCACTGTCGCTGACTGTGCTGGCGCAGCAATGGAAAGTTAATAATCACACTGGAGTCAATGGAAACAAATTTTAGAGGTTCCCTGGCTGCACAACATGTACTTTCTCCAAGAAAGACAGATGTGCGTGTGTGTGTGTGTGCGTGCGTGCGTGCAGTGCGTGCGTGCGTGCGCGTGCGTGTGTGTGTGCGCGTGCGTGTGTGCGCGTGCGCACGTGCGTGTGTGTGTGTGTGTGTGTGTGTGGGGCCCCCGTAATGCAGGCAATATTTTCTGGAAGGACTGCCAGTGGAGGAGTGGAGTGGAGGGAGGGAGGGAGTGGAGGGAGGGGGAGTGGAGTGGAGGGAGGGAGTGGAGTGGAGGGAGGGAGGGAGGGGAGGGAGGGAGGGAGGAGGGAGGGAGGGAGGGAGGGGAGGGAGGGGAGGGAGGGAGGGAGTGGAGGGAGGGAGGGAGGGAGGGGAGGGAGGGAGGGAGGGAGTGGAGGGAGGGAGTGGAGTGGAGGGAGGGAGGGAGGAGGGGAGGGGAGGGAGGAGGGAGGGGAGGGAGGGAGGGAGGGAGGAGGGAGGAGGAGGGAGTGGAGGAGGGAGGGGAGGGAGGGGAGGGGAGGGAGGAGTGGAGGGAGGGAGGGGAGGGAGGGGAGGGAGGGAGGGAGGGAGGAGGGAGGGAGGAGGGAGGGAGGAGGGAGTGGAGGGGAGGGGAGGGAGGGAGTGGAGGGGGGAGGGAGTGGAGGGAGGGAGGGGAGGGAGGGAGGGGAGGGGAGGGAGGGAGGGGAGGGAGGGAGGGGAGTGGAGGGAGGGAGGGAGGGAGGGGAGTGGAGGGAGTGGAGTGGAGTGGAGGGGAGTGGAGGGGAGGGGAGGGGAGGGGAGGGGAGTGGAGGGGAGGGGTTTACGTAGTTTCTGTCCGGATGGCTGCGAGCCGGTGAGCTGGCGAGTTGGTGACTCACACCTTGAGGACCGAATTTGCTCACGCCACACCAGGGGAGGGAGGGGGGGAGGGAGGAGCTGCGGGAGCCGCTGTATATCTTCCCCTGTGTGTGTGTAGTGCAGTGTTATGTCTTCCTCGGGGTCAGGACAGAGTCGTAGAGGTTGACCATGGCTCATACACACTATGTAGGGGTGCTATTTTGAGAGGGAGAAAGATAGATATATATGGGTCTGGGATATGGGGATACAGGAAATATGACGACCAGGAAAACAGTGCAGTCTGGTGATTGAACTGTCAGTGTCAGGCTGTAGTTATAGCCATTAAAGGTGCAATCTGCAGTTGCTACATACATTTTTCGACTTATAAATTACTGATATGTACACATTGATTCTTGAAGAATATAACTTATAAATTCCTCATGAGCTTAGTTCAACTGTCGTACCCCATCACAACCTAAAATATAAGCTTGTTTTACTTCAATGTTTGTAAACAATGAAATTGTAAACAAACACTCTATGGTCTCAAAACATGGTTACAAGGTTAGCAATGCTAACAAGTATATGTAAAATCCCATAGAGAATGCTAGCTAAATACTAACGAGCGCATTGCAAACATTGTATACAGTTTCTGACATAAACTATTTGCAGTACAGACATCCCAGCTCATAAAGTTATACAAGTAACTCAGCAATGCTACTCACAGTTTGCTGCACACACAAAACAAGTATTAGACAGCAAGGCTCTTGATCCAGGAGGGGGATTCTCTGCTGTTACCAAACACTTGATTTTGCAAGAAGCTAACAAGCTAGATAGCTAACTACTAAGTTAGCACAACTGCAGAGCATCTAGCACATGTTAGACAGTTAACTTAATAGTTCTAAGATATCTAACTGGCAAAACATTTAGTTGTGAATTTAATACTGTAATTAGATCCCCTGGCGCGTGCTGCACAACAGTGACTCACAACAAATGAAGATCTGATTTATCTCCTAACGTATTTTACAAGTTGACTGCAGGTATTTACTTAAAAAGTAGCTAAAAAAATATATATATATATATACACATCAAAGAAAATAGTTTAAACAGTATCTACAGTATTGAAAAAAATCATCCCTGTGACTATTTCCAAATACCCCAGTATACGGTATACCGCCCAAGCCTAATTTTGATATCATGGATGGTCAGTCCTTGCATCCATAGCGCTATGAATGTGGTTACATTTCTCCAGGCCCCATCCCTCAGCTGTTTACCGAAACAGTGGCGGGGTGTCCGCTTTGTTATTGTTTGAACTGCAGATTGTCCCAGTTAAAGATAGAGATGCTTCAGTACAGATGATGCTGTCGTGGCAGCTGGAGCCTAGCGAGGAGCGAGGACATCCTTTGTACGTCGTTAATGTGATAAATACTATTAATTTGTCTGGACACCGGCTTTTAAGATGATCTGTTACACACAGCAGCATGTGAATCATAGATTCGTCTGTATAGGAGCTGGCCAAATGGAACCCGTAATCCACAGCAGCATGTGAGTCACATCTTCATCTGTATAGGAGCTGGCCAAATGGAGCCGTATTCCCTTAGGGATAGGGTGCATTTTGGGACACAACCTATGAGAGGTGGCCAAACACAGCCCTGTTCCTTACGTGTCAAAAAGAATACATTTCTCACCAATATGTTATCAGTCCCTTCAAGTGCTCCTACTGCTTATCTGAAAATTCAACTTGGGTTATTTATACATTTGTGTTATGTATAAGTTTGCCTCCTTTATCACATGTCATGTAGGCTACAGTCCTACGTTATGCTACGCCTCTATGTTTTCCAAACTTCTTTAGAAAAGGAGCACTTTGTTATGTATACGTTTGTGTTACGTGGCTAGCGACTGAGTTTCTGTTTAAAGAAGGAGCCAGTTGTCCACATTTCCGTCTAGTTAACAAGCTGTGGGCCGTTTCGGAGGCAACGCAGGCGGGGGTGCCTCAGCTCCTAACTCCTAGCCCTACGGACCAACGGATCGATGGGAAAATTACCATCCTCCTCTTGAATCACTGGGTCTCCGTCTAAAATGGCACCCTATTCCCTATTATAGGCTCTGGTCAAAAGTAGTGCACTATATAGGGAACAGGGTGCATTTTGGACACACCCTAGCATATTATGCCAAAAGTGAGCTGCTTGGCCGCGGATGGTGTGGGGGCGAGATGAGGGGAAGTTGTGCTACAATTATCATTTCAATATTTTACAGTGCCCGGGAATATAAAATGGTAAATAATGGTCGGAAGTGCAAAGGGAATTTAAGGCTTTACTTTTTTTAATTTTGTTGTCTCATTTGAATGAGTAATGGCGTAATTAGGCCAACCTCGTGGGATAGTGTGCTGTGTGTGTGTGTGTGTGTGTGTGTCTATGTGCAAAGAATGTGTGTGTGGTTAATATACTGTTAACATTCTGTGTGTGGTTAATATACACTGAGTGTACAAAACATTATGACATGAATCCAGGTGAAAGCTATGATCCCTTATTGATGTCACCGATTAAATCCACTTCAATCAGTGTATTTGAAGGGGAGGAGACGGGTTAATTAAAGAAGGATTTTTAAGCCTTGAGACGATTGAGACATGGATTGTGCATGTGTGCCATTGAGAGGGTGAATGGGCAAGACAAAATATTGAAGTGCCTTTGAACGGGGTATGGTAGTAGGTTCCAGGCGCACCGGTTTGAGTGTGTCAAGAACTGCAACGCTGCTGGGGTTTTCACGCTCAACAGTTTCCCGTGTGTATCAAGAACGGTCCACCACTTAAAGGACAGCCAGCCAACTTGACACAACTGTAGAAGCATTGGAGTCAACATGGGCCAGCATCCCTGTGGACTGCTTTCAACACCTTGTAGAGTCTCTGGCCTGACGAATTGAGGCTGTTCTGAGGGCAAAAGGGGTTGCAACTCAATATTAGGAAGGTGTTCCTAATGTTTTGTCCACTCAGTCTAGGGATGTATACCACAGCACTGGGCAGGGTTGGGCAAGTTACTTTCTAAATGTAATCCATTACTAGTTACCTGTCCAAAATTGTAATCCGTAATGTAATTTTTGGATTACCCAAACTCAGTAACGTAATCTGATTACATTCCGTTACTTTTTAGATTACTTTCCCCTTAAGAGGCATTAGAAGAAGACAAAAATATATTTTACCAATTGAACGACTTCCTATTGCAGGATAAATCACTGTAGAGAGAGGACTACCACACTCTTTCTCATGTCACAATTTTGTGTCCAGCCCATGGGCTAGAAAATAAACGGTACTGCCCTTGAAGGGACTTTTTGTTAAACAAACATAAAACAACACTGGCAAGTCCAATACAGGAAGTAGAAATACACAACATACACAAACGCCATCATTACTCATACAGTATAAGGCTAGATATAGGTTTACTAGATCTGTTGGTGTTCAGAAGTGGCACCTTCCAGGCTCTCCTCCTGAACAGAACACCTGTATCTATTATATTCTGTTCTATTTCCTCCTGAACAGAACACCTGTATCTATTCTATTCTATTTCCTCCTGAACAGAACACCTGTATCTATTCTATTCTATTTCCTCCTGAACAGAACACCTGTATCTATTATATTCTGCCTGTGTGTGTATGTGCCTCTGTGTGTGTGTGTCTGTTTGTATCAGATTGTTTCAGTGAATGGAGATGAGGTGCAGCAGCTGCTGTGAATGATTGCAGTCTGACTGACAGACCCTTACATAATATGCACTAATTGTTGCACAACTTCTAAGGAGTCTCTAAAATCCATCTGCATAAGGACTCTCTACAATGCCTCTGCAGAAGGACTCTCTACAATGCATCTAATGGGAGTGGTCAGGGTACGTAATGTGGCACCCTATTTCCTGTATAGTGCACTAATTTTGACCAGATCCCTATAGGCCCGGTGCCTGGTCAAACTGGTTAAAAATAGTGCATTACATAGCAAATAGGGTGCCATTTTGGGGTACAGATAACGAGAAAAGAGTTATCCCATTGTGATACATGGAGTAAGTGGTTGTATTTTATTGTACGTGTTTTGTGGATTAAATTACAAGATGGCACTGGAGGATAGTTGAATAAAATAGATTAGTCACAGTATTGGAACAATGAGTGAAAATCAATGGATGGCAAAAGACTTGGTTATGACCTCATAGTGCTGATGTCATTGGTTAGTTAGTTGGTTATACAGTGATTAGATGAAAGCATGTGTGTGTGTCATTCATTGTCTATGTTGGCGACCGACTGATGCAGTAGAAGTTAAATAAAGGTCTTGAACCTTTAAAATGGACAATAGGCTTGTTCTTCATGTTCCTCTTCGACAGCTCATGTGTTTCATGGACACAGGGTATAGACAGAGTTGAATTACTTTAGCCATGTGCGATTGTGTGTGTTTGTGTGTCTGTTTGCTGGTGAATAGAACTAATTGAGAGTGACGAGTCACCGGAGACCATAGAGAAGCTTCATCTATTCATATTTCACGCACTCAAACACACACACACACACACACACACACACACACACACACACACACACACACACACACACACACACACACACACACACACAGGCTAATTGAGAATGATGCCAGCTGGAAGCCACTGGAGACCAGGGAGAAGCTTCAGGTATTCCACTGATTATAGCTGGTCTCCATGACAACTCGGCTATCCTCCACACAGACGTGTGTAGTCTGCACCCTGTGGAACAGAATAACGTACACACACACACACACACAAATACATGCACACACACAAATACATGTACACACACACACTTATATAACACGGCAGTCTCATCTCTGTCGGTGGTCCTGGTTGAGTTTTATTCCAGGAGACGTGTTGTGGTGCCCTCTGGTCGGAGATAACGCTAGCTACGTGTTGTGGTGCCCTCTGGTCGGAGATAACGCTAGCTACGTGTTGTGGTGCCCTCTGGTTCGGAGCTAACGCTAGCTATGTGTTGTGGTGCCCTCTGGTCGGAGATAACGCTAGCTACGTGTTGTGGTGCCCTCTGGTTGGAGCTAACACTAGCTCGTGTTGTGGTGCCCTCTGGTTGAGCTAACACTAGCTACGTGTTGTGGTGCCCTCTGGTCGGAGATAACGCTTAGCTACGTGTTGTGGTGCCCTCTGGTCGGAGCTAACGCTAGCTACGTGTTGTGGTGCCCTCTGGTCGGAGATAACGCTAGCTACGTGTTGTGGTGCCCTCTGGTCGGAGATAACGCTAGCTACGTGTTGTGGTGCCCTCTGGTTCGGAGCTAACACTAGCTACGTGTTGTGGTGCCCTCTGGTCGGAGATAACGCTAGCTACGTGTTGTGGTGCCCTCTGGTTCGGAGCTAACGCTAGCTACGTGTTGTGGTGCCCTCTGGTCGGAGATAACGCTAGCTACGTGTTGTGGTGCCCTCTGGTCGGAGATAACGCTAGCTACGTGTTGTGGTGCCCTCTGGTCGGAGATAACGCTAGCTACGTGTTGTGGTGCCCTCTGGTTGAGCTAACGCTAGCTACGTGTTGTGGTGCCCTCTGGTCGGAGATAACGCTAGCTACGTGTTGTGGTGCCCTCTGGTCGGAGATAACGCTAGCTACGTGTTGTGGTGCCCTCTGGTCGGAGATAACGCTAGCTACGTGTTGTGGTGCCCTCTGGTTCGGAGCTAACACTAGCTACGTGTTGTGGTGCCCTCTGGTTCGGAGCTAACACTAGCTACGTGTTGTGGTGCCCTCTGGTCGGAGATAACGCTAGCTACGTGTTGTGGTGCCCTCTGGTCGGAGCTAACGCTAGCTACGTGTTGTGGTGCCCTCTGGTCGGAGATAACGCTAGCTACGTGTTGTGGTGCCCTCTGGTCGGAGATAACGCTAGCTACGTGTTGTGGTGCCCTCTGGTTCGGAGCTAACACTAGCTACGTGTTGTGGTGCCCTCTGGTCGGAGATAACGCTAGCTACGTGTTGTGGTGCCCTCTGGTTCGGAGCTAACGCTAGCTACGTGTTGTGGTGCCCTCTGGTCGGAGATAACGCTAGCTACGTGTTGTGGTGCCCTCTGGTCGGAGATAACGCTAGCTACGTGTTGTGGTGCCCTCTGGTCGGAGATAACGCTAGCTACGTGTTGTGGTGCCCTCTGGTTCGGAGCTAACGCTAGCTACGTGTTGTGGTGCCCTCTGGTCGGAGATAACGCTAGCTACGTGTTGTGGTGCCCTCTGGTCGGAGATAACGCTAGCTACGTGTTGTGGTGCCCTCTGGTCGGAGATAACGCTAGCTACTGCTGCATTGGTATGTGTGTTTGCGGAAGTAGGTTTTATGGTGTGTCTGTATGTATGGGTTGTCGTCCCTGCCATGCAATTTATTGTGTCTGTGTGTGTGTGTATCTATGTGCTTGTGTGTCTGTGAGTGTGTGTTTGAGTGTGCATGCAGAGACAGCAGTGGATTCTCTGACAGAATGTTATGCTCCACGCCACGCCCCTATAGCTAGCAGCGTGACACATCCTCTTAGCTCAAACATTACAACTACATCACTGATGTTGGAAGACCAATACCGTTAGCGCCAATGCTAGATGACAGGTGGTAACCGCCATTGTGTCTGTGGCTCGGCAGGAGCCTCTTAGCTGTTACCATGATTAGCTAACAGCTACGACTAGCATTAGCGCCAGTGCTAGTCTAGACAGATTAGGCAGTGGGAGGCTGTTAGCATGATTAGCCTCTGTGTACCATTTAGCTTCAACACCAGTTTAGATAGATAGGAACTCAGTGGCAGGTGACTGTTTACGGGGTCTGTCTGTGTACAGTGGCAGGTGACTGTTTACGGGGTCTGTCTGTGTACAGTGGCAGGTGACTGTTTACGGGGTCTGTACTTGGTGTTCCTGGAGAAACGGCATCCTGCACTCAATCCACCCTGATAGATAGCAACCTTGAAGGTTGCTCAAACTTCAGGGCAAGTTAGCATCAAGGTAAGGAATTAAGGGTTAAGTCAGGGGATAGGAAAATGTTATGTCATGTAGCTTATCATATGGGTGGTCCAAAATCCCAGGGTTCGTCCCAAATGGTACCCTAAAGGTTGTGCACTATGTAGGGAATAGGGTGTGGTTTTGGATGCAGTGTGTGCGTGTCAAATGGTGTGGCTGAGACACTCGATGGTCTGTACACAAACGCACACACATACATCCCTCAATGGTATTACGTTATAGTAAATGGATGGTTTGTTTGATGTTTGTCTGGGCGATGGATGATGATCTTATAGTGCTCATCACCATCATTATAGTCTGAGAGCAGTGCTCATCACATCATTATAGTCTGAGAGCAGTGCTCATCACCATCATTATAGTCTGAGAGCAGTGCTCATCACATCATTATAGTCTGAGAGTAGTGCTCATCACCATCATTATAGTCTGAGAGTAGTGCTCATCACATCATTATAGTCTGAGAGTAGTGCTCATCACATCATTATAGTCTGAAAGCAGTGCTCATCACGTCATTATAGTCTGAAAGCAGTGCTCATCACGTCATTATAGTCTGAAAGCAGTGCTCATCACATCATTATAGTCTGAGAGTAGTGCTCATCACGTCATTATAGTCTGAGAGTAGTGCTCATCACATCATTATAGTCTGAAAGCAGTGCTCATCACGTCATTATAGTCTGAAAGCAGTGCTCATCACATCATTATAGTCTGAGAGTAGTGCTCATCACATCATTATAGTCTGAAAGCAGTGCTCATCACGTCATTATAGTCTGAAAGCAGTGCTCATCACATCATTATAGTCTGAGAGTAGTGCTCATCACGTCATTATAGTCTGAAAGCAGTGCTCATCACCATCATTATAGTCTGAGAGCAGTGCTCATCACCATCATTATAGTCTGAGAGCAGTGCTCATCACCATCATTATAGTCTGAGAGTAGTGCTCATCACATCATTATAGTCTGAGAGCAGTGCTCATCACCATCATTATAGTCTGAGAGCAGTGCTCATCACCATCATTATAGTCTGAGAGCAGTGCTCATCACATCATTATAGTCTGAGAGCAGTGCTCATCACGTCATTATAGTCTGAGAGCAGTGCTCATCACATCATTATAGTCTGAGAGCAGTGCTCATCACCATCATTATAGTCTGAGAGCAGTGCTCATCACCGTCATTATAGTCTGAGAGTAGTGCTCATCACATCATTATAGTCTGAGAGCAGTGCTCATCACCATCATTATAGTCTGAGAGCAGTGCTCATCACATCATTATAGTCTGAGAGTAGTGCTCATCACATCATTATAGTCTGAGAGCAGTGCTCATCACATCATTATAGTCTGAGAGTAGTGCTCATCACATCATTATAGTCTGAGAGCAGTGCTCATCACATCATTATAGTCTGAGAGCAGTGCTCATCACATCATTATAGTCTGAGAGCAGTGCTCATCACATCATTATAGTCTGAAAGCAGTGCTCATCACATCATTATAGTCTGAGAGTAGTGCTCATCACCGTCATTATAGTCTGAAAGTAGTGCTCATCACATCATTATAGTCTGAGAGTAGTGCTCATCACGTCATTATAGTCTGAAAGCAGTGCTCATCACATCATTATAGTCTGAGAGCAGTGCTCATCACATCATTATAGTCTGAGAGTAGTGCTCATCACCATCATTATAGTCTGAGAGCAGTGCTCATCACATCATTATAGTCTGAGAGCAGTGCTCATCACGTCATTATAGTCTGAGAGTAGTGCTCATCACATCATTATAGTCTGAAAGTAGTGCTCATCACCATCATTATAGTCTGAAAGTAGTGCTCATCACCATCATTATAGTCTGAGAGTAGTGCTCATCACATCATTATAGTCTGAGAGTAGTGCTCATCACCATCATTATAGTCTGAGAGTAGTGCTCATCACCATCATTATAGTCTGAGAGCAGTGCTCATCACCATCATTATAGTCTGAAAGCAGTGCTCATCACATCATTATAGTCTGAGAGCAGTGCTCATCACATCATTATAGTCTGAGAGTAGTGCTCATCACATCATTATAGTCTGAAAGCAGTGCTCATCACATCATTATAGTCTGAGAGCAGTGCTCATCACCATCATTATAGTCTGAGAGTAGTGCTCATCACCATCATTATAGTCTGAGAGCAGTGCTCATCACCATCATTATAGTCTGAAAGCAGTGCTCATCACATCATTATAGTCTGAGAGCAGTGCTCATCACATCATTATAGTCTGAGAGTAGTGCTCATCACATCATTATAGTCTGAGAGTAGTGCTCATCACCATCATTATAGTCTGAGAGCAGTGCTCATCACCATCATTATAGTCTGAAAGCAGTGCTCATCACATCATTATAGTCTGAAAGCAGTGCTCATCACATCATTATAGTCTGAGAGTAGTGCTCATCACATCATTATAGTCTGAAAGTAGTGCTCATCACCATCATTATAGTCTGAAAGTAGTGCTCATCACCATCATTATAGTCTGAAAGTAGTGCTCATCACCATCATTATAGTCTGAGAGCAGTGCTCATCACATCATTATAGTCTGAGAGCAGTGCTCATCACCATCATTATAGTCTGAAAGCAGTGCTCATCACATCATTATAGTCTGAAAGCAGTGCTCATCACATCATTATAGTCTGAGAGTAGTGCTCATCACATCATTATAGTCTGAAAGTAGTGCTCATCACCATCATTATAGTCTGAGAGTAGTGCTCATCACCATCATTATAGTCTGAGAGCAGTGCTCATCACCATCATTATAGTCTGAGAGTAGTGCTCATCACATCATTATAGTCTGAGAGTAGTGCTCATCACATCATTATAGTCTGAAAGTAGTGCTCATCACCATCATTATAGTCTGAGAGTAGTGCTCATCACATCATTATAGTCTGAGAGCAGTGCTCATCACGTCATTATAGTCTGAGAGCAGTGCTCATCACATCATTATAGTCTGAAAGTAGTGCTCATCACCATCATTATAGTCTGAGAGCAGTGCTCATCACATCATTATAGTCTGAGAGCAGTGCTCATCACCATCATTATAGTCTGAGAGCAGTGCTCATCACGTCATTATAGTCTGAAAGCAGTGCTCATCACATCATTATAGTCTGAGAGCAGTGCTCATCACATCATTATAGTCTGAGAGTAGTGCTCATCACCGTCATTATAGTCTGAAAGTAGTGCTCATCACCATCATTATAGTCTGAGAGCAGTGCTCATCACATCATTATAGTCTGAGAGCAGTGCTCATCACGTCATTATAGTCTGAGAGCAGTGCTCATCACGTCATTATAGTCTGAAAGCAGTGCTCATCACATCATTATAGTCTGAGAGCAGTGCTCATCACGTCATTGACACCCAGAGTTTGGGTTGATTGAACAGTGGGGAGGCTGGTTCTTTGTCTATGTGCATGTGTATGTGTACGTGTGTGTGTGTATGTGTGTGTGTCTGATTGTGTGGCTTGTTTGTGTGGGCGTGAGAGCGGTGGGAATCAGCGGTTGAAAGAAAGAGCGGAAGGGAGAGAAAGAAAGAGAAGAAAACGGAGAGAGAGAAAGAGAGTGGGAGAGGGGGATAGAGGGATTATAACTGTAAACTAGATGTTAAAGGAGAGGGAGACTAGAGGGATTATAACAGTAAACCTGATGTTAAAGGAGAGGGAGATTAGAGGGATTATAACAGTAAACCTGATGTTAAAGGAGAGGGAGACTAGAGGGATTATAACAGTAAACCTGATATTAAAGGAGAGGGAGATTAGAGGGATTATAACAGTAAACCTGATGTTAAAGGAGAGGGAGATTAGAGGGATTATAACAGTAAACCTGATGTTAAAGGAGAGGGAGATTAGAGGGATTATAACAGTAAACCTGATGTTAAAGGAGAGGGAGATTAGAGGGATTATAACAGTAAACCTGATGTTAAAGGAGAGGGGGTTTAGAGGGATTATAACAGTAAACCTGATGTTAAAGGAGTGGGAGATTAGAGGGATTATAACAGTAAACCTGATGTTAAAGGAGAGGGAGATTAGAGGGATTATAACAGTAAACCTGATGTTAAAGGAGTGGGAGATTAGAGGGATTATAACAGTAACCTGATGTTAAAGGAGAGGGAGATTAGAGGGATTATAACAGTAAATCTGATGTTAAAGGAGAGGGAGATTAGAGGGATTATAACAGTAAACCTGATATTAAAGGAGAGGGAGATTAGAGGGATTATAACAGTAAACCTGATGTTAAAGGAGAAGAAGATTAGAGGGATTATAACAGTAAACCTGATGTTAAAGGAGAAGAAGATTAGAGGGATTATAACAGTAAACCTGATGTTAAAGGAGAGGGAGATTAGAGGGAATATAACAGTAAATCTGATGTTAAAGGAGAGGGAGATTAGAGGGATTATAACAGTAAACCTGATGTTAAAGGAGAGGGAGATTAGAGGGATTATAACAGTAAACCTGATATTAAAGGAGAAGGAGTTTAGAGGGATTATAACAGTAAACCTGATGTTAAAGGTGTATTGGTTCTCAGTAGCCTTCATCATTCTTCCCCTGTGGTGTCCACTCTACTGCCTGTCTCATCTCTCCAGGTAGATAGGACCCCTAAAGGACCCTTCTCCCCAGCTCTGTCTTTATCAACCTCCTCCAGACCTCCAGCCCCCCAGGCCCTACTTGCCCCAGTTTTATCCAGGGAAGGTTCACTCTAGTCAGGCTTGAGTCAGGGTCAGGGAGTGAGATGCTGTGAATATTAGATTAGTAGTAATTCTAGTTCTATTGGTGTGGAGATCCTGATAGCCAACACTTTGTGTTTATGTGCTACCAGAGCTTCAACATGTCTTCAGAGACTGTTGTAGATCTGAGACAAAGACCTGCTCTGTGCTATACTGTGTCCATGTGGCTCTGCTGCCCTTGCATTGAAACCAATGAAATTATGAAAACCAAACAAAGGAAAAAGGTGTTTTTCATTCACACAAAATGTGTTGCTCATCGTTCATAATTTAAATGATATGAGAGAGAAAGAGTAGAGGGTGGGATAGTCAACCATGGCCCCCTCAGATCAGACCTATGCCCATCCTGCCCACCCCATGCCCACTCCCACAAAGAGGGCCTCAACATGAAAGTCACACATACGCCCAGGCCGTGAGCGGGCAAACAGGCCCAACCCCCACTCTTACACTAGCCCAAGCCAATGGCATGTACCAGATGCTCAGCAGACTCTGCTCACACTTACTGGCCTGAGGCCAAACCACACGACCAACAACATTGGACACATTATGGAACACAAAGGCTTCCCTATTTCATCCTGGAATATCCGAGGCCTGAGGTCATCTGCCTTTGTCCTAAAGAGCAGGAACCTGGACTTTACCAAATAAATCAGAAATACAGACATTGTCATTCTACAAGAAACATGGTATTGAGAAGATGGACCCACTGGTTGCCCTCTAGGTTACAGAGAGCTGGTAGTCCCATCCACCAAACTACCAGGTGTGAAGCAAGGAAGGGACTCAGAGGGTATGCTAATTTGGTATAGAGCAGACCTAACTCATTCTATTAAATTAATCAAAACAGGAACAATTTACATTTGGCTAGAAATTCCAAAGGAAATGATCTTAACAGAGAAAAATGTCCTCCTGTGTGCTACCTTTATCCCCCCACTAGAATCCCCATACTTTAATGAAGACAGCTTCTCCATCCTAGAGGAGGAAATCAATCATTTCCAGGCCCAGGGACATGTACTTGTCACGATTATCCTCTCTCGGGAATGACCAAAGCGCAGCGACGTATCCAGAATACATGTTTTATTGACAAAACGGGACGAGACGGAAACAAAACAATAAACGATGAACAAAACGTGAACCCTACTGCTAAATCCTAAACTGAACACAGAGATCTAAACCTAAACACGACTGGCGAAACCTAACTAAACACTAATGGCAAAACCTAACGAAACACGAATGGTGAAACCTAACTAAACATGAATGGCAGAACCTAACTATACACGAAAGACAAGAACCGGACTGACCACGATAACCATAACATAAACAATAACCCACGAAACTAAAGTGCAACCCCCAAACATATATATGGTTCCCAATTAGAGGTAACGAGACTCAGCTGCCTCTAATTGGGAACCATTATCCCAACATAGAAATAGACACCCTAGAACACACAAACCCTACACCAAAACGAAACCAAAACGCTCAAGCCTGTCATCTCAGGCCTGGGCGTTACAGTACTATTCTGTGGCGACCTAAATGCCAGAACCGGACAAGAACCTGACACCCTCAGCACACGGGGACAAACACCTACCTGGAGATGACAGCATTCCCTCCCCCATATGCCCCCCTAGGGACAACTACGCCACCATAACCAACAAAAATGGGGTCATTTCAATCCCTTTTAGACAACTTCCTGGACAAAATGTTTCACTGTAATAGTGAAGGTGTACACTTGGCTGTTTGAAAAACCTAAATGGTATATTTAACCTCAGCTTCCCTATCAAATCTAAACATTTTAATCAGAAAACTGAAGAAAATTAACAACAATGACAAATGGTTTGATGAAGAATGCAAAATTGAGAAACCTATCCAACCAAAAACATAGAGACCTGAACCTAAGCCTTCACTATAGTGAATCACTAAAACAATACAGAAATACACAACGGAAAAAGAAGGAACAGCACGTCAGAAATCAGCTCAATGTAATTGAAGAATCCATAGACTCTAACCACTTCTGGGAAAATTGGAAAACACTAAACAAACAACAACACAAAGTGTTATCTATCCAAAATGGAGATGTATGGATAAACCACTTCTCCAATCTTTTTGGCTCTATAACAAAGAACAAACAGAAAAAACATATACATGATCATATACAAATCTTAGAATCAACTATTAAAGACTACCAGAACCCACTGGATTCTACAATTACATTGAATGAACTACAGGACAAAATAAAAACCCTCCAACCCAAAAGGCCTGCGGTGTTGATGGTATCCTCAATGAAATGATACAGACCACAAATTGCAATTGGCTATACTTAAACTCTAACATCATCCTTAGCTCTGGAATCTTCCCAAATATTTGGAACCAAGGACTGATCACCCCAATCCACAAAAGTGGAGACATATTTGACCCCAATACCTACCGTTGGTATACGCGTCAACAGCAACCTTGGGAAAATCCTCTGCATTAACATTAACAGCAGACTTTTACATTTCCTCAGTGAAAACAATGTACTGAGGAAATGTCAAATTGGCTTTTTACCAAATTACCATACGACAGACCACGTATTCACCCTGCACACCCTAATTGACAAACAAACAAACCAAATGCAAAGTCTTCTCATGCATTGTTGATTTCAAAAAAGCTTTCGACTCAGGGTCTGCTATGCAAATTGATGAAAAGTGGTGTTGGGGGAAAAACATACGACATTATAAAATCCATGTACACAAACGAGTGTGCGGTTAAAGTTGGCAAAAAACACACACATTTCTTCCCACAGGGCCGTGGGGTGAGACAGGGATGCAGCTTAAGCCCCACCCTCTTCAACATATATATCAACGAATTGGCGAGGGCACTAGAACAGTCTGCAGCACCCGGCCTCACCTGGGCCCTGACAGTAAATCTCAGTAAGAGAAAAATAATCGTGTTCCAAAAAAGTTCCAGTTGCCTTCTATGCCATCAAAAGGAACATAAAATTCGACATACCAGTTAGGATCTGTCTAAAACTATTTGAATCAGTTTTAGAACCCATTGCCCTTTATGGTTGTGAGATCTGGGGCCGCTCTCCAACCAAGAATTCACAAAATGGGACAAACACCAAATTGAGACTTCATGCAGAATTCTGCAAAACTATCCTCTGTGTACAACGTAAAACACCAAATAATGCATGCAGAGCAGAATTAGGCCGATACCCGCTAATTATCCAAATTCCAGAAAAGAGCTGTTAAATTCTACAACCACCTAAAAATAAGTGATTTCCAAATTTTCCAGAACAAAGCCATCACCTACAGAGAGATGAACCTGGAGAAGAGTTCCCTAAGCAAGCTGGTCCTGTGGCTCTGTTCACAAACACACCCCACATAGCCCCAGGACAGCAACACAATTAGACCCAACCAAATCATGAGAAAACAAAAAGATAATTACTTGACACATTGGAAAGAATTTACAAAAGAAACAGAGCAAACTAGAATGCTATTTGGCCCCAAACAGAGAGTACACAGTGGCAGAATACCTGACCACTGTGGCTGACCCAAAATTAAGGAAATCTTTGACTATGTACAGACTAAGTGAGCATAGCCTTGCTATTGAGAAAGGCCGCCGTAGGCAGACCTGGCTCTCAAGAGAAGACAGGCTATGTGCACACTGCCCACAAAATGAGGTGGAAACTGAGCTGCACTTCCTAACCTCCTGCCCAATGTATGATCATATTAGAGACACATACTTCCCTCAGATTACACAGACCAACAAAGAATTCGAAAACAAATCCAAATTTTATAAACTCACATACTTATTGGGTGAAATACCACAGTGTGCCGTCACATCAGCAATATTTGTGACCTGTTGCCACAAGAACAAACAAATACAACCTATATTTATGTTTATTTATTTTCCCTTTTGTACTTTAACTATTTGCACACCATTACAACCCTGTATGTAGACATAATATGACATTTGAAATGTATTTAATTTTGAACTTTTGTGAGTGTAATGTTTATTGTTTATTATCTATAGGTACACACACACAGCCATGTTTTACTATACTTGGGAGGACTTTTTGGAGACCAACAATTAATTCCCATTCAAAATCCTATTTTCCCTAACCTCTAACTTTTACCCTAAACATAACCCGTACTCTAAACTTAACCCCTAACCCTAATTCTAACCCAAATGTTGTTTACTATTCTTGTGAAGACTTCACATACTCACAAGTATAGTAAAACGTGTACACACACACACACACACACACACACACACACACACACACACACACACACACACACACACACACACACACACACACACACACACACACACACACACACACACACACACACACACACACACACACACACACACACACACACACACACACACACACACACACACACCTGAAGATCACATTCTCTCACTGACAGTGCGTGTGTATAGTATACTGTGTGTGTGTTTTATATGACCTTTATTTAACTAGGCAAGTCAGTTAAGAACAAATTCTTATTTACAATGACGGCCTACCGGGGAACAGTGGGTTAACTGCCTTGTTCAGGGGCAGAACGACAGATTTTTACCTTGTCAGCTCGGGGATTCGATCCAGCAACCTTTCGGTTACTGGCCCAACGCTCTGATCACCCTCTCTTTTCTCCCTCCCCCTCTTTTCACGCCTCAAATCCTTCCCTCACTCCTTTCTCCCTCCCTTCTCCCTCTTTTGCCATACCTCATCTCTTCTCTCCTTTCTACTCCTCTTCTCCCTCCCCTTCTCCTCTTTCACGCCTCATATCTCTCCCTCTCTCCTTTCTTCCTCCCCCTCTCTCTCCCTCTCTTCTTTCTTCATCCTCTGTTTCCTCATATCTCTCCACTCTCTTTCTCTCTCCCTCCCCCTCTTTCTCACCCCCTGTCTCTCCCTCTCCTTTCTCTCCCCTCTCTCCTCTCTCTAGTTCTTGTCTTTCTTCCTCTCCTCATCCTCTGGTTTCTGTCATACTCCTTTCCTCCCACTTTTCTTTCTGGTTCTGTCATGTTCCTCCCCAATCTTCTCCTCTTTCCTGGTTCTGTCTGTTCCTCCCTCAGTTTCTCCCTTCCCTGGTTCTGTCTGTTCCTCCCCAGTTTCTCCCCCCTTTCTTTCCCCTGGTTCTGTCTGTTCCTCCCCAGTTTCTCCCTTTTCTTTCCCTGGTTCTGTCTGTTCCTCCCCAGTTTCTCCCCTTTCTTTCCTTCCCTGGTTCTGTCTGTTCCTCCCCAGTTTCTCCCTTTTCTTTCCCTGGTTCTGTCTGTTCCTCCCCAGTTTCTCCCTTTTCCTTCCCCTGGTTCTATCTGTTCCTCCCAGTTTCTCCCTTTCTTTCCCTGGTTCTGTCTGTTCCTCCCCAGTTTCTCCCTTTCTTTCCCTGGTTCTGTCTGTTCCTCCGCAGTTTCTCCCTTTCTTTCCCTGGTTCTGTCTGTTCCTCCCCAGTTTCTCCCTTTCTTTCCCTGGTTCTGTCTGTTCCTCCCCAGTTTCTCCCTTTTCTTTCCCTGGTTCTGTCTGTTCCTCCCCAGTTTCTCCCTTTTCTTTCCCTGGTTCTGTCTGTTCCTCCCCAGTTTCTCCCTTTCTTTCCCTGGTTCTGTCTGTTCCTCCCCAGTTTCTCCCTTTTCCTTCCCTGGTTCTGTCTGTTCCTCCCCAGTTTCTCCCTTTCTTTCCCTGGTTCTGTCTGTTCCTCCCCAGTTTCTCCCCATTCTTTCCCTGGTTCTGTCTGTTCCTCCCCAGTTTCTCCCCTTTCTTTCCCTGGTTCTGTCTGTTCCTCCCCAGCTGGCTGTAGACTGGCAGAGTCCCTGTGTTACCTCAGCACTACATTACTGTTAATGACTGTGACTCACAGACAGACAGCATCCCTTCCTGCTGCACAGGCATATGTGGCTCCACACACACATGCACGCACACACACAAGCACACACACCAAACTGATCTCATAGTTTCACTTGGGGATTTGACAGAATTGGATGAATGTCGATTTTTGACCCATTAACCCATTATTTCTGCGTGATTACAGGGCTAAAACAGAAACAACTCAATGGGTTAAGTTTAGGTATTATTCAGAGTGGTTAAGGTTAGGTATTCATTCAGAGTGGTTAAGGTTAGGTATTCATTCAGAGTGGTTAAGTTTAGGTATTATTCAGAGTGGTTAAGGTTAGGTATTCATTCAGAGTGGTTAAGCTTAGGTATTATTCAGAGCGGTTAAGGTTAGGTATTCATTCAAAATGGTTACGGTTAGGTATTCATTCAGAGTGGTTAAGGTTAGGTATTCATTCAGAGTGGTTAAGGTTAGGTATTCATTCAGAGTGGTTAAGGTTAGGTATTCATTCAGAGTGGTTAAGGTTAGGTATTCATTCAGAGCGGTTAAGGTTAGGTATTCATTCAGAGTGGTTAAGGTTAGGTATTCATTCAGAGTGGTTAAGGTTAGGTATTCATTCAGAGTGGTTGGAGTTAGGTATTCATTCAGAGCGGTTAAGGTTAGGTTTTCATTCAGAGCGGTTAAGGTTAGGTATTCATTCAGAGTGGTTACGGTTAGGTATTCATTCAGAGTGGTTAAACACAAGCATTCTATAATACTATACTGTTGGAGCAAGAAACACAAGCATTACTTATTACTAAGGTTAGGAGCTAGAAACACAAGTATATACATTCTGTTGGAGCTAGTTACATTGTTTACTAGGTTAGCAAGAAACACACGTATTACATTACTGCTCTGTTGAGCACGTTATGACAAGCATTACATATCACTTTCTGCACTGTTGGAGCTAGAGCATTAAGCACTGTTAGGTATTCATTCAGCTGTGAAACACAAGCATTCGATATTACTATACTGTTGGAGGAAATACAAGCATTACATTCAGAGACTAAACACAAGCATTCTTATTACTGTACTGTTGGAACTAGAAACACAAGCATTCCTTATTACTGCATACTGTTGGAGCTGGAAAAACACAAGCATGACTTATTACTGTACTATACTGTTGGAGCTAGAATCACAAGCATTACATTTTTACTATACTGTTGGAGCAAGAAACACAAGCATGACTTATTACTGCTACTGTTGGAGCTAGAATCACAAGCATTACATATTACTATACTGTTGGAGCTAGAAACACAAGCATTACATATTACTGCACTGTTGGAGCTAGAAACACAAGCATTACATATTACTATACTGTTGGAGCTAGAAAACACAAGCATTACATATTACTATACTGTTGAGCTAGAAACACAAGCATTACATGGGCATATTACTATACTGTTGGATGCTAGAAACACAAGAATTACATATTACTGTACTGTTGGAACTAGAAACACAAGCATTGCATATTACTGCATACTGTTGGAGCTAGAAACACAAGCATGACATATTACTGTACTGTTGGAGTTAGAATCACAAGCATTACATATTACTGCTCTGTTGGAGCTAGAAACACAAGCATGACTTATTACTGCACTTTTTGGAGCTAGAATCAAGGAAGCATTACATTTACTATACTGTTGGAGCAAGAAACACAAGCATTACATATTACTGCTACTGTTGGAGCTAGAATCACAATCATTAAATATTACTATACTGTTGGAGACAAGAAACACAAGCATTACATATTACTGCACTGTTGTAGCTAGAAACACAAACATTACATATTACTACTACTGTTGGATGCTAGAAACACAAGCATTACATATTACTGCACTGTTGGAGCTAGAAACACAAGCATTACATATTACTATACTGTTGGAGCTAGAAACACAAGCATTACATATTACTATACTGTTTTGAGCAAGAAACACAAGCATTACATATTACTGCTCTGTTGGAGCTAGAAACACAAGCATTACATATTGCTATACTTTTTGGAGCTAGAAACACAAGCATTACATTTTATTATACTGTTGGAGATAGAAACACAAGAATGACATATTACTGCTACTGTTGGAGCTAGAAACACAAGCATTACATTTTACTATACTGTTGGAGACTGAGAAACACAAGCATTATATATTACTGCACTTTGCTGGAGCTAGAAACACAAGCATTACATTTTACTACTCTGTTGGAGCAGAAACACAAGCATTACATATTACTGCTCTGTTGGAGCACTAGAAACACAAGCATTACATATCACTGCACTGTTGGAGCTAGAAAAACAAGCATTACATATTACTGCACTGTTGGAGACTTAGAACACAAGCATTACATATTACTGCACTGTTGGAGCTTAGAAACACAAGCATTACATATTGCTATACTGTTGGAGCTAGAAATACAAGCATTACATATTACTATACTGTTGGAGCTAGAAACACAAGATGACATATTACTGTACTGTTGGAACTAGAAACACAAGCATTCCTTATTACTGCATTGTTGGAGCTAGAAACACAAGCATTACATATTACTATACTGTTGGAGCTAGAAACACAAGCATTACATTTTACTATACTGTTGGAGCAAGAAACACAAGCATTACATATTACTGCTCTGCACAAGCATTACATATCACTGCACTGTTGGAGCTAGAAAAACAAGCATTACATATTACTGCACTGTTGGAGCTAGAAA
This sequence comes from Brachymystax lenok tsinlingensis, assembly GCA_030435695.1. Classification (NCBI taxonomy): domain Eukaryota; kingdom Metazoa; phylum Chordata; class Actinopteri; order Salmoniformes; family Salmonidae; genus Brachymystax; species Brachymystax lenok. The sequence continues at coordinate 39,892,088 of CM059794.1, read as the reverse complement.
CACAAGCATTACATATTACTGCTCTGTTGGAGCTAGAAACACAAGCATTCGATATTACTATACTGTTGGAGCTAGAAATACAAGCATTACATATTACTATACTGTTGGAGCTAGAAACACAAGCATGACTTATTACTGTACTGTTGGAACTAGAAACACAAGCATTCCTTATTACTGCATTGTTGGAGCTGGAAACACAAGCATGACTTATTACTGTACTGTTGGAGCTAGAATCACAAGCATTACATATTACTATACTGTTGGAGCTAGAAACACAAGCATGACTTATTACTGTACTGTTGGAGCTAGAATCACAAGCATTACATATTACTATACTGTTGGAGCTAGAAACACAAGCATGACTTATTACTGTACTGTTGGAGCTAGAATCACAAGCATTACATATTACTATACTGTTGGAGCTAGAAACACAAGCATTACATATTACTATACTGTTGGAGCTAGAAACACAAGCATTACGTATTACTATACTGTTGGATGTAGAAACACAAGAATTACATATTACTGTACTGTTGGAGCTAGAAACACAAGCATTACATATTACTATACTGTTGGAGCTAGAAACACAAGCATTACATATTACTGCATTGTTTGAGTTAGAAAACACAAGCATTACATATTACTGCTCTGTTGGAGCTAGAAACACAAGCATTACATATTACTGCACTTTTGGAGCTAGAAACACAAGCATTACATTTTACTATACTGTTGGAGCAAGAAACACAAGCATTACATATTACTGCTCTGTTGGAGCTAGAAACACAATCATTAAATATTACTATACTGTTGGAGCAAGAAACACAAGCATTACATATTACTGCACTTTTGTAGCTAGAAACACAAACATTACATATTACTACTCTGTTGGAGCTAGAAACAGAAGCATTACATATTACTGCACTGTTGGAGCTAGAAACACAAGCATTACATATTACTGCTCTGTTGGAGCTAGAAACACAAGCATTACATATTACTATACTGTTGGAGCAAGAAACACAAGCATTACATATTACTACACTGTTGGAGCTAGAAACACAAGCATTACATATTGCTATACTGTTGGAGCTAGAAACACAAGCATTACGTATTACTATACTGTTGGAGATAGAAACACAAGAATGACATATTACTGTACTGTTGGAGCTAGAAACACAAGCATTACATTTTACTATACTGTTGGAGCTAGAAACACAAGCATTACATATTACTGCTCTGTTGGAGCTAGAAACACAAGCATTACATTTTACTATACTGTTGGAGCAAGAAACACAAGCATTACATATTACTGCTCTGTTGGAGCACGAAACACAAGCATTACATATCACTGCACTGTTGGAGCTAGAAAAACAAGCATTACATATTACTGCACTGTTGGAGCTAGAAACACAAGCATTACATATTACTGCTCTGTTGGAGCTAGAAACACAAGCATTCGATATTACTATACTGTTGGAGCTAGAAATACAAGCATTACATATTACTATACTGTTGGAGCTAGAAACACAAGCATGACTTATTACTGTACTGTTGGAACTAGAAACACAAGCATTCCTTATTACTGCATTGTTGGAGCTGGAAACACAAGCATGACTTATTACTGTACTGTTGGAGCTAGAATCACAAGCATTACATATTACTATACTGTTGGAGCTAGAAACACAAGCATTACATATTACTATACTGTTGGAGCTAGAAACACAAGCATTACATTACTATACTGTTGGAGATAGAAACACAAGCATTACATATTACTATACTGTTGGAGCTAGAAACACAAGCATTACATATTACTGCATTGTTTGAGTTAGAAACACAAGCATTACATATTACTGCTCTGTTGGAGCTAGAAACACAAGCATTACATATTACTGCACCTTTGGAGCTAGAAACACGTATTACATATTACTGCTCTTTTGGAGCTAGAAACACAAGCATTACATTTTACTATACTGTTGGAGCAAGAAACACAAGCATTACATATTACTGCTCTGTTGGAGCTAGAAACACAATCATTACATATTACTATACTGTTGGACAGAAACAGAAGCATTACATATTACTGCACTTTTGTAGCTAGAAACACAAACATTACATATTACTACTCTGTTGGAGCTAGAAACACAAGCATTACATATTACTATACTGTTGGAGCAAGAAACAGAAGCATTACATATTACTGCACTTTTGTAGCTAGAAACACAAACATTACATATTACTGCACTGTTGGAGCTAGAAACACAAGCATTACATATTACTGCTCTGTTGGAGCTAGAAACACAAGCATTACATATTACTATACTGTTGGAGCAAGAAACACAAGCATTACATATTACTACACTGTTGGAGCTAGAAACACAAGCATTACATATTGCTATACTGTTGGAGCTAGAAACACAAGCATTACGTATTACTGTACTGTTGGGCTAGAAACACAAGCATTACATATTACTATACTGTTGGAGCTAGAAACACAAGCATTACATATTACTCTACTGTTGGAGCTAGAAACACAAGCATTACATATTACTGCACTGTTGGAGCTAGAAACACAAGCATTACATATTACTGCTCTGTTGGAGCTAGAAACACAAGCATTACATATTACTATACTGTTGGAGCAAGAAACACAAGCATTACATATTACTGCTCTGTTGGAGCTAGAAACACAAGCATGACTTATTACTGTACTGTTGGAGCTAGAAACACAAGCATTCCTTATTACTGCATTGTTGGAGCTGGAAACACAAGCATGACTTATTACTGTACTGTTGGAGCTAGAATCACAAGCATTACATATTACTGCACTTTTGGAGCTAGAAACACACGCATTACATATTACTGCTCTTTTGGAGCTAGAAACACAAGCATTACATTTTACTATACTGTTGGAGCAAGAAACACAAGCATTACATATTACTGCTCTGTTGGAGCAAGAAACACACGCATTACATATTACTGTACTGTTGGAGCTAGAAACACAAGCATTACATATTCTTATACTGTTGGAGCTAGAAACACAAGCATTACATATTACTGCTCTGTTGGAGCTAGAAACACAAGCATTACATATTACTATACTGTTGGAGCAAGAAACACAAGCATTACATATTACTACACTGTTGGAGCTAGAAACACAAGCATTACATATTGCTATACTGTTGGAGCTAGAAACACAAGCATTACGTATTACTATACTGTTGGAGCTAGAAACACAAGCATTACATATTACTGCTCTGTTGGAGCTAGAAACACAAGCATTCGATATTACTATACTGTTGGAGCTAGAAATACAAGCATTACATATTACTATACTGTTGGAGCTAGAAACACAAGCATGACTTATTACTGTACTGTTGGAACTAGAAACACAAGCATTCCTTATTACTGCATTGTTGGAGCTGGAAACACAAGCATGACTTATTACTGTACTGTTGGAGCTAGAATCACAAGCATTACATATTACTATACTGTTGGAGCTAGAAACACAAGCATTACATATTACTATACTGTTGGAGCTAGAAACACAAGCATTACGTATTACTATACTGTTGGAGATAGAAACACAAGCATTACATATTACTATACTGTTGGAGCTAGAAACACAAGCATTACATATTACTGCATTGTTTGAGTTAGAAACACAAGCATTACATATTACTGCTCTGTTGGAGCTAGAAACACAAGCATTACATATTACTGCACCTTTGGAGCTAGAAACACACGCATTACATATTACTGCTCTTTTGGAGCTAGAAACACAAGCATTACATTTTACTATACTGTTGGAGCAAGAAACACAAGCATTACATATTACTGCTCTGTTGGAGCTATAAACACAATCATTACATATTACTATACTGTTGGAGCAAGAAACACAAGCATTACATATTACTGCACTTTTGTAGCTAGAAACACAAACATTACATATTACTACTCTGTTGGAGCTAGAAACACAAGCATTACATATTACTATACTGTTGGAGCAAGAAACAGAAGCATTACATGTTACTGCACTTTTGTAGCTAGAAACACAAACATTACATATTACTGCACTGTTGGAGCTAGAAACACAAGCATTACATATTACTGCTCTGTTGGAGCTAGAAACACAAGCATTACATATTACTATACTGTTGGAGCAAGAAACACAAGCATTACATATTACTACACTGTTGGAGCTAGAAACACAAGCATTACATATTGCTATACTGTTGGAGCTAGAAACACAAGCATTACGTATTACTGTACTGTTGGAGCTAGAAACACAAGCATTACATATTACTATACTGTTGGAGCTAGAAACACAAGCATTACATATTACTCTACTGTTGGAGCTAGAAACACAAGCATTACATATTACTGCACTGTTGGAGCTAGAAACACAAGCATTACATATTACTGCTCTGTTGGAGCTAGAAACACAAGCATTACATATTACTATACTGTTGGAGCAAGAAACACAAGCATTACATATTACTGCTCTGTTGGAGCTAGAAACACAAGCATGACTTATTACTGTACTGTTGGAGCTAGAAACACAAGCATTCCTTATTACTGCATTGTTGGAGCTGGAAACACAAGCATTACATTTTACTATACTGTTGGAGCAAGAAACACAAGCATTACATATTACTGCTCTGTTGGAGCTAGAAACACAATCATTACATATTACTATACTGTTGGAGCAAGAAACAGAAGCATTACATATCACTGCACTGTTGGAGCTAGAAAAACAAGCATTACATATTACTGCACTGTTGGAGCTAGAAACACAAGCATTTGATATTACTATACTGTTGGAGCTAGAATCACAAGCATTACATATTACTATACTGTTGGAGCTAGAAACACAAGCAATACATATTACTGCTCTGTTGGAGCAAGAAACACAAGCATTACATATTACTGTACTGTTGGAGCTAGAAACACAAGCATTACATATTCTTATACTGTTGGAGCTAGAAACACAAGCATTACTTATTACTGCATTGTTGGAGCTAGAAACACAAGCATGACTTATTACTGCTCTGTTGGAGCTAAAAACACAAGCATTACATATTACTGCATTGTTGGAGCTAGAAACACAAGCATGACTTATTACTGTACTGTTGGAGCTAGAAACACAAGCATTACTTATTACTGCATTGTTTGAGTTAGAAACACAAGCATTACATATTACTGCTCTGTTGGAGCTAGAAACACAAGCATTACATATTACTGCACTTTTGGAGCTAGAAACACACGCATTACATATTACTGCTCTTTTGGAGCTAGAACACAAGCATTACATATTACTGCTCTTTTGGAGCTAGAAACACAAGCATTACATTTTACTATACTGTTGGAGCAAGAAACACAAGCATTACATATTACTGCTCTGTTGGAGCTATAAACACAATCATTACATATTACTATACTGTTGGAGCAAGAAACACAAGCATTACATATTACTGCACTTTTGTAGCTAGAAACACAAACATTACATATTACTACTCTGTTGGAGCTTGAAACACAAGCATTACATATTACTGCACTGTTGGAGCTAGAAACACAAGCATTACATATTACTGCTCTGTTGGAGCTAGAAACACAATCATTACATATTACTATACTGTTGGAGCACGAAACACAAGCATTACATATCACTGCACTGTTGGAGCTAGAAAAACAAGCATTACATATTACTGCACTGTTGGAGCTAGAAACACAAGCATTTGATATTACTATACTGTTGGAGCTAGAATCACAAGCATTACATATTACTATACTGTTGGAGCTAGAAACACAAGCAATACATATTACTGCTCTGTTGGAGCAAGAAACACACGCATTACATATTACTGTACTGTTGGAGCTAGAAACACAAGCATTACATATTCTTATACTGTTGGAGCTAGAAACACAAGCATGACTTATTACTGCTCTGTTGGAGCTAGAAACACAATCATTACATATTACTGCATTGTTGGAGCTAGAAACACAAACATGACTTATTACTGTACTGTTGGAGCTAGAAACACAAGCATTACATATTACTGCATTGTTTGAGTTAGAAACACAAGCATTACATATTACTGCTCTGTTGGAGCTAGAAACACAAGCATTACATATTACTGCACTTTTGGAGCTAGAAACACACATTACATATTACTGCTCTTTTGGAGCTAGAAACACAATCATTACATATTACTATACTGTTGGAGCAAGAAACACAAGCATTACATATTACTCCACTTTTGGAGCTAGAAACACAAGCATTACATATTACTGCTCTGTTGGAGCTAGAAACACAAGCATTACATATTACTATACTGTTGGAGCAAGAAACACAAGCATTACATATTACTACACTGTTGGAGCTAGAAACACAAGCAATACATATTACTGTACTGTTGGAGCTAGAAACACAAGCATTACATATTACTGCTCTTTTGGAGCTAGAAACACAATCATTTCATATTACTCTACTGTTGGAGCAAGAAACACAAGCATTACATATTACTGCACTTTTGGAGCTAGAAACACAAGCATTACATATTACTGCTCTGTTGGAGCTAGAAACACAAGCATTACATATTACTATACTGTTGGAGCAAGAAACACAAGCATTACATATTACTGCTCTGTTGGAGCTAGAAACACAAGCATGACTTATTACTGTACTGTTGGAGCTAGAAACACAAGCATTCCTTATTACTGCATTGTTGGAGCTGGAAACACAAGCATTACATTTTACTATACTGTTGGAGCAAGAAACACAAGCATTACATATTACTGCTCTGTTGGAGCTAGAAACACAATCATTACATATTACTATACTGTTGGAGCAAGAAACAGAAGCATTACATATCACTGCACTGTTGGAGCTAGAAAAACAAGCATTACATATTACTGCACTGTTGGAGCTAGAAACACAAGCATTTGATATTACTATACTGTTGGAGCTAGAATCACAAGCATTACATATTACTATACTGTTGGAGCTAGAAACACAAGCAATACATATTACTGCTCTGTTGGAGCAAGAAACACACGCATTACATATTACTGTACTGTTGGAGCTAGAAACACAAGCATTACATATTCTTATACTGTTGGAGCTAGAAACACAAGCATTACTTATTACTGCATTGTTGGAGCTAGAAACACAAGCATGACTTATTACTGCTCTGTTGGAGCTAAAAACACAAGCATTACATATTACTGCATTGTTGGAGCTAGAAACACAAGCATGACTTATTACTGTACTGTTGGAGCTAGAAACACAAGCATTACTTATTACTGCATTGTTTGAGTTAGAAACACAAGCATTACATATTACTGCTCTGTTGGAGCTAGAAACACAAGCATTACATATTACTGCACTTTTGGAGCTAGAAACACACGCATTACATATTACTGCTCTTTTGGAGCTAGAAACACAAGCATTACATATTACTGCTCTTTTGGAGCTAGAAACACAAGCATTACATTTTACTATACTGTTGGAGCAAGAAACACAAGCATTACATATTACTGCTCTGTTGGAGCTATAAACACAATCATTACATATTACTATACTGTTGGAGCAAGAAACACAAGCATTACATATTACTGCACTTTTGTAGCTAGAAACACAAACATTACATATTACTACTCTGTTGGAGCTTGAAACACAAGCATTACATATTACTGCACTGTTGGAGCTAGAAACACAAGCATTACATATTACTGCTCTGTTGGAGCTAGAAACACAATCATTACATATTACTATACTGTTGGAGCACGAAACACAAGCATTACATATCACTGCACTGTTGGAGCTAGAAAAACAAGCATTACATATTACTGCACTGTTGGAGCTAGAAACACAAGCATTTGATATTACTATACTGTTGGAGCTAGAATCACAAGCATTACATATTACTATACTGTTGGAGCTAGAAACACAAGCAATACATATTACTGCTCTGTTGGAGCAAGAAACACACGCATTACATATTACTGTACTGTTGGAGCACGAAACACAAGCATTACATATCACTGCACTGTTGGAGCTAGAAAAACAAGCATTACATATTACTGCACTGTTGGAGCTAGAAACACAAGCATTTGATATTACTATACTGTTGGAGCTAGAATCACAAGCATTACATATTACTATACTGTTGGAGCTAGAAACACAAGCAATACATATTACTGCTCTGTTGGAGCAAGAAACACACGCATTACATATTACTGTACTGTTGGAGCTAGAAACACAAGCATTACATATTCTTATACTGTTGGAGCTAGAAACACAAGCATTACTTATTACTGCATTGTTGGAGCTAGAAACACAAGCATGACTTATTACTGCTCTGTTGGAGCTAGAAACACAATCATTACATATTACTGCATTGTTGGAGCTAGAAACACAAACATGACTTATTACTGTACTGTTGGAGCTAGAAACACAAGCATTACATATTACTGCATTGTTTGAGTTAGAAACACAAGCATTACATATTACTGCTCTGTTGGAGCTAGAAACACAAGCATTACATATTACTGCACTTTTGGAGCTAGAAACACACGCATTACATATTACTGCTCTTTTGGAGCTAGAAACACAATCATTACATATTACTATACTGTTGGAGCAAGAAACACAAGCATTACATATTACTCCACTTTTGGAGCTAGAAACACAAGCATTACATATTACTGCTCTGTTGGAGCTAGAAACACAAGCATTACATATTACTATACTGTTGGAGCAAGAAACACAAGCATTACATATTACTACACTGTTGGAGCTAGAAACACAAGCAATACATATTACTGTACTGTTGGAGCTAGAAACACAAGCATTACATATTACTGCTCTTTTGGAGCTAGAAACACAATCATTTCATATTACTCTACTGTTGGAGCAAGAAACACAAGCATTACATATTACTGCACTTTTGGAGCTAGAAACACAAGCATTACATATTACTACTCTGTTGGAGCTAGAAACACAAGCATTACATATTACTGCACTGTTGGAGCTAGAAACACACGCATTACATATTACTATACTGTTGGAGCTAGAAACACAAGCATTACATACTACTATACTGTTGGAGCTATGAACACAAGCATTACATATTACTGTACTGTTGGAGCTAGAAACACAAGCATTACATATTACTGCATTGTTTGAGTTAGAAACACAAGCATTACATATTACTGCTCTGTTGGAGCTAGAAACACAAGCATTACATATTACTGCACTTTTGGAGCAAGAAACACAAGCATTACATATTACTGCTCTTTTGGAGCTAGAAACACAAACATTACATTTTACTATACTGTTGGAGCAAGAAACACAAGCATTACATATTACTGCTCTGTTGGAGTTAGAAACACAATCATTACATATTACTATACTGTTAGAGCAAGAAACACAAGCATTACATATTACTGCACTTTTGGAGCTAGAAACACAAGCATTACATATTACTACTCTGTTGGAGCTAGAAACACAAGCATTACATATTACTGCACTGTTGGAGCTAGAAACACAAGCATTACATATTACTGCTCTGTTGGAGCTAGAAACACAAGTATTACATATTACTATACTGTTGGAGCAAGAAACACAATCATTACATATTACTACACTGTTGAAGCTAGAAACACAAGCATTACATATTGCTATACTGTTGGAGCTAGAAACACAAGCATTACGTTTTACTATACTGTTGGAGATAGAAACACAAGAATTACATATTACTGTACTGTTGGAGCTAGAAACACAAGCATTACATATTACTATACTGTTGGAGCTAGAAACACAAGCATTACATATTACTGCATTGTTTGATTTAGAAACACAAGCATTACATATTACTGCTCTGTTGGAGCTAGAAACACAAGCATTACATATTACTGCACTTTTCGAGCTAGAAACACATGCATTACATATTACTGCTCTTTTGGAGCTAGAAACACAAGCATTACATTTTACTATACTGTTGGAGCTAGAAACACAAGCATTACATATTACTGCTCTGTTGGAGCTAGAAACACAATCATTACATATTACTCTACTGTTGGAGCAAGAAACACAAGCATTACATATTACTGCACTTTTGTAGCTAGAAACAGAAACATTACATATTACTACTCTGTTGGAGCTAGAAACACAAGCATTACATATTACTGCACTGTTGGAGCTAGAAACACAATCATTACATATTACTATACTGTTGGAGCAAGAAACAGAAGCATTACATATCACTGCACTGTTGGAGCTAGAAAAACAAGCATTACATATTACTGCACTGTTGGAGCTAGAAACACAAGCATTTGATATTACTATACTGTTGGAGCTAGAATCACAAGCATTACATATTACTATACTGTTGGAGCTAGAAACACAAGCAATACATATTACTGCTCTGTTGGAGCAAGAAACACACGCATTACATATTACTGTACTGTTGGAGCTAGAAACACAAGCATTACATATTCTTATACTGTTGGAGCTAGAAACACAAGCATTACTTATTACTGCATTGTTGGAGCTAGAAACACAAGCATGACTTATTACTGCTCTGTTGGAGCTAAAAACACAAGCATTACATATTACTGCATTGTTGGAGCTAGAAACACAAGCAAGACTTATTACTGTACTGTTGGAGCTAGAAACACAAGCATTACATATTACTGCATTGTTTGAGTTAGAAACACAAGCATTACATATTACTGCTCTGTTGGAGCTAGAAACACAAGCATTACATATTACTGCACTTTTGGAGCTAGAAACACAAGCATTACATATTACTGCTCTTTTGGAGCTAGAAACACAAGCATTACATATTACTGCTCTTTTGGAGCTAGAAACACAAGCATTACATTTTACTATACTGTTGGAGCAAGAAACACAAGCATTACATATTACTGCTCTGTTGGAGCTATAAACACAATCATTACATATTACTATACTGTTGGAGCAAGAAACACAAGCATTACATATTACTGCACTTTTGTAGCTAGAAACACAAGCATTACATATTACTGCTCTGTTGGAGCTAGAAACACAATCATTACATATTACTATACTGTTGGAGCACGAAACACAAGCATTACATATCACTGCACTGTTGGAGCTAGAAAAACAAGCATTACATATTACTGCACTGTTGGAGCTAGAAACACAAGCATTTGATATTACTATACTGTTGGAGCTAGAATCACAAGCATTACATATTACTATACTGTTGGAGCTAGAAACACAAGCAATACATATTACTGCTCTGTTGGAGCAAGAAACACACGCATTACATATTACTGTACTGTTGGAGCTAGAAACACAAGCATTACATATTCTTATACTGTTGGAGCTAGAAACACAAGCATTACTTATTACTGCATTGTTGGAGCTAGAAACACAAGCATGACTTATTACTGCTCTGTTGGAGCTAGAAACACAATCATTACATATTACTGCATTGTTGGAGCTAGAAACACAAACATGACTTATTACTGTACTGTTGGAGCTAGAAACACAAGCATTACATATTACTGCATTGTTTGAGTTAGAAACACAAGCATTACATATTACTGCTCTGTTGGAGCTAGAAACACAAGCATTACATATTACTGCACTTTTGGAGCTAGAAACACACGCATTACATATTACTGCTCTTTTGGAGCTAGAAACACAATCATTACATATTACTATACTGTTGGAGCAAGAAACACAAGCATTACATATTACTCCACTTTTGGAGCTAGAAACACAAGCATTACATATTACTGCTCTGTTGGAGCTAGAAACACAAGCATTACATATTACTATACTGTTGGAGCAAGAAACACAAGCATTACATATTACTACACTGTTGGAGCTAGAAACACAAGCAATACATAGTACTGTACTGTTGGAGCTAGAAACACAAGCATTACATATTACTGCTCTTTTGGAGCTAGAAACACAATCATTTCATATTACTCTACTGTTGGAGCAAGAAACACAAGCATTACATATTACTGCACTTTTGGAGCTAGAAACACAAGCATTACATATTACTACTCTGTTGGAGCTAGAAACACAAGCATTACATATTACTGCACTGTTGGAGCTAGAAACACACGCATTACATATTACTATACTGTTGGAGCTAGAAACACAAGCATTACATACTACTATACTGTTGGAGCTATGAACACAAGCATTACATATTACTGTACTGTTGGAGCTAGAAACACAAGCATTACATATTACTGCATTGTTTGAGTTAGAAACACAAGCATTACATATTACTGCTCTGTTGGAGCTAGAAACACAAGCATTACATATTACTGCACTTTTGGAGCAAGAAACACAAGCATTACATATTACTGCTCTTTTGGAGCTAGAAACACAAGCATTACATTTTACTATACTGTTGGAGCAAGAAACACAAGCATTACATATTACTGCTCTGTTGGAGTTAGAAACACAATCATTACATATTACTATACTGTTGGAGCAAGAAACACAAGCATTACATATTACTGCACTTTTGGAGCTAGAAACACAAGCATTACATATTACTACTCTGTTGGAGCTAGAAACACAAGCATTACATATTACTGCACTTTTGGAGCTAGAAACACACGCATTACATATTACTGCTCTGTTGGAGCTAGAAACACAAGTATTACATATTACTATACTGTTGGAGCTAGAAACACAAGCATTACATATTACTGCATTGTTTGAGTTAGAAACACAAGCATTACATATTACTGCTCTGTTGGAGCTAGAAACACAAGCATTACATATTACTGCACTTTTGGAGCTAGAAACACACGCATTACATATTACTGCTCTTTTGGAGCTAGAAACACAAGCATTACATATTACTGCTCTTTTGGAGCTAGAAACACAAGCATTACATTTTACTATACTGTTGGAGCAAGAAACACAAGCATTACATATTACTGCTCTGTTGGAGCTATAAACACAATCATTACATATTACTATACTGTTGGAGCAAGAAACACAAGCATTACATATTACTGCACTTTGTGTAGCTAGAAACACAAACATTACATATTACTACTCTGTTGGAGCTTGAAACACAAGCATTACATATTACTGCACTGTTGGAGCTAGAAACACAAGCATTACATATTACTGCTCTGTTGGAGCTAGAAACACAATCATTACATATTACTATACTGTTGGAGCTAGAAACACAAGCATTACATATCACTGCACTGTTGGAGCTAGAAAAACAAGCATTACATATTACTGCACTGTTGGAGCTAGAAACACAAGCATTTGATATTACTATACTGTTGGAGCTAGAATCACAAGCATTACATATTACTATACTGTTGGAGCTAGAAACACAAGCAATACATATTACTGCTCTGTTGGAGCAAGAAACACACGCATTACATATTACTGTACTGTTGGAGCTAGAAACACAAGCATTACATATTCTTATACTGTTGGAGCTAGAAACACAAGCATTACTTATTACTGCATTGTTGGAGCTAGAAACACAAGCATGACTTATTACTGCTCTGTTGGAGCTAGAAACACAATCATTACATATTACTGCATTGTTGGAGCTAGAAACACAAACATGACTTATTACTGTACTGTTGGAGCTAGAAACACAAGCATTACATATTACTGCATTGTTTGAGTTAGAAACACAAGCATTACATATTACTGCTCTGTTGGAGCTAGAAACACAAGCATTACATATTACTGCACTTTTGGAGCTAGAAACACACGCATTACATATTACTGCTCTTTTGGAGCTAGAAACACAATCATTACATATTACTATACTGTTGGAGCAAGAAACACAAGCATTACATATTACTCCACTTTTGGAGCTAGAAACACAAGCATTACATATTACTGCTCTGTTGGAGCTAGAAACACAAGCATTACATATTACTATACTGTTGGAGCAAGAAACACAAGCATTACATATTACTACACTGTTGGAGCTAGAAACACAAGCAATACATATTACTGTACTGTTGGAGCTAGAAACACAAGCATTACATATTACTGCTCTTTTGGAGCTAGAAACACAATCATTTCATATTACTCTACTGTTGGAGCAAGAAACACAAGCATTACATATTACTGCACTTTTGGAGCTAGAAACACAAGCATTACATATTACTACTCTGTTGGAGCTAGAAACACAAGCATTACATATTACTGCACTGTTGGAGCTAGAAACACACGCATTACATATTACTATACTGTTGGAGCTAGAAACACAAGCATTACATACTACTATACTGTTGGAGCTATGAACACAAGCATTACATATTACTGTACTGTTGGAGCTAGAAACACAAGCATTACATATTACTGCATTGTTTGAGTTAGAAACACAAGCATTACATATTACTGCTCTGTTGGAGCTAGAAACACAAGCATTACATATTACTGCACTTTTGGAGCAAGAAACACAAGCATTACATATTACTGCTCTTTTGGAGCTAGAAACACAAGCATTACATTTTACTATACTGTTGGAGCAAGAAACACAAGCATTACATATTACTGCTCTGTTGGAGTTAGAAACACAATCATTACATATTACTATACTGTTGGAGCAAGAAACACAAGCATTACATATTACTGCACTTTTGGAGCTAGAAACACAAGCATTACATATTACTACTCTGTTGGAGCTAGAAACACAAGCATTACATATTACTGCACTGTTGGAGCTAGAAACACAAGCATTACATATTACTGCTCTGTTGGAGCTAGAAACACAAGTATTACATATTACTATACTGTTGGAGCAAGAAACACAATCATTACATATTACTACACTGTTGAAGCTAGAAACACAAGCATTACATATTGCTATACTGTTGGAGCTAGAAACACAAGCATTACGTTTTACTATACTGTTGGAGATAGAAACACAAGAATTACATATTACTGTACTGTTGGAGCTAGAAACACAAGCATTACATATTACTATACTGTTGGAGCTAGAAACACAAGCATTACATATTACTGCATTGTTTGATTTAGAAACACAAGCATTACATATTACTGCTCTGTTGGAGCTAGAAACACAAGCATTACATATTACTGCACTTTTCGAGCTAGAAACACATGCATTACATATTACTGCTCTTTTGGAGCTAGAAACACAAGCATTACATTTTAATATACTGTTGGAGCTAGAAACACAAGCATTACATATTACTGCTCTGTTGGAGCTAGAAACACAATCATTACATATTACTCTACTGTTGGAGCAAGAAACACAAGCATTACATATTACTGCACTTTTGTAGCTAGAAACAGAAACATTACATATTACTACTCTGTTGGAGCTAGAAACACAAGCATTACATATTACTGCACTGTTGGAGCTAGAAACACAATCATTACATATTACTGCACTTTTCGAGCTAGAAACACATGCATTACATATTACTGCTCTTTTGGAGCTAGAAACACAAGCATTACATTTTAATATACTGTTGGAGCTAGAAACACAAGCATTACATATTACTGCTCTGTTGGAGCTAGAAACACAATCATTACATATTACTCTACTGTTGGAGCAAGAAACACAAGCATTACATATTACTGCACTTTTGTAGCTAGAAACAGAAACATTACATATTACTACTCTGTTGGAGCTAGAAACACAAGCATTACATATTACTGCACTGTTGGAGCTAGAAACACAATCATTACATATTACTATACTGTTGGAGCAAGAAACAGAAGCATTACATATCACTGCACTGTTGGAGCTAGAAAAACAAGCATTACATATTACTGCACTGTTGGAGCTAGAAACACAAGCATTTGATATTACTATACTGTTGGAGCTAGAATCACAAGCATTACATATTACTATACTGTTGGAGCTAGAAACACAAGCAATACATATTACTGCTCTGTTGGAGCTAGAAACACAAGCATTACATATTCTTATACTGTTGGAGCTAGAAACACAAGCATTACTTATTACTGCATTGTTGGAGCTAGAAACACAAGCATGACTTATTACTGCTCTGTTGGAGCTAAAAACACAAGCATTACATATTACTGCATTGTTGGAGCTAGAAACACAAGCATGACTTATTACTGTACTGTTGGAGCTAGAAACACAAGCATTACATATTACTGCATTGTTTGAGTTAGAAACACAAGCATTACATATTACTGCTCTGTTGGAGCTAGAAACACAAGCATTACATATTACTGCACTTTTGGAGCTAGAAACACACGCATTACATATTACTGCTCTTTTGGAGCTAGAAACACAAGCATTACATATTACTATACTGTTGGAGCAAGAAACACAAGCATTACATATTACTGCTCTGTTGGAGCTATAAACACAATCATTACATATTACTATACTGTTGGAGCAAGAAACACAAGCATTACATATTACTGCACTTTTGTAGCTAGAAACACAAACATTACATATTACTACTCTGTTGGAGCTTGAAACACAAGCATTACATATTACTGCACTGTTGGAGCTAGAAACACAAGCATTACATATTACTGCTCTGTTGGAGCTAGAAACACAATCATTACATATTACTATACTGTTGGAGCAAGAAACACAAGCATTACATATTACTGCACTTTTGTAGCTAGAAACACAAACATTACATATTACTACTCTGTTGGAGCTTGAAACACAAGCATTACATATTACTGCACTGTTGGAGCTAGAAACACAAGCATTACATATTACTGCTCTGTTGGAGCTAGAAACACAATCATTACATATTACTATACTGTTGGAGCACGAAACAC
This sequence comes from Brachymystax lenok tsinlingensis, assembly GCA_030435695.1. Classification (NCBI taxonomy): domain Eukaryota; kingdom Metazoa; phylum Chordata; class Actinopteri; order Salmoniformes; family Salmonidae; genus Brachymystax; species Brachymystax lenok. The sequence goes on along the minus strand of CM059794.1, from coordinate 39,875,284 downwards.
AAGCATTACATATCACTGCACTGTTGGAGCTAGAAAACACAAGCATTACATATTACTGCACTGTTGGAGCTAGAAACACAAGCATTTGATATTACTATACTGTTGGAGCTAGAATCACAAGCATTACATATTACTATACTGTTGGAGCTAGAAACACAAGCAATACATATTACTGCTCTGTTGGAGCAAGAAACAAGCATTACATATTACTGTACTGTTGGAGCTAGAAACACAAGCATTACATATTCTTATACTGTTGGAGCTAGAAACACAAGCATTACTTATTACTGCATTGTTGGAGCTAGAAACACAAGCATGACTTATTACTGCTCTGTTGGAGCTAGAAACACAAGCATTACATATTACTGCATTGTTGGAGCTAGAAACACAAGCATGACTTATTACTGTACTGTTGGAGCTAGAAACACAAGCATTACATATTACTGCATTGTTTGAGTTAGAAACACAAGCATTACATATTACTGCTCTGTTGGAGCTAGAAACACAAGCATTACATATTACTGCACTTTTGGAGCTAGAAACACACGCATTACATATTACTGCTCTTTTGGAGCTAGAAACACAATCATTACATATTACTATACTGTTGGAGCAAGAAACACAAGCATTACATATTACTCCACTTTTGGAGCTAGAAACACAAGCATTACATATTACTGCTCTGTTGGAGCTAGAAACACAAGCATTACATATTAATATACTGTTGGAGCAAGAAACACAAGCATTACATATTACTACACTGTTGGAGCTAGAAACACAAGCAATACATATTACTGTACTGTTGGAGCTAGAAACACAAGCATTACATATTACTGCTCTTTTGGAGCTAGAAACACAATCATTTCATATTACTCTACTGTTGGAGCAAGAAACACAAGCATTACATATTACTGCACTTTTGGAGCTAGAAACACAAGCATTACATATTACTACTCTGTTGGAGCTAGAAACACAAGCATTACATATTACTGCACTGTTGGAGCTAGAAACACACGCATTACATATTACTGCACTGTTGGAGCTAGAAACACAAGCATTACATATTACTGCTCTGTTGGAGCTAGAAACACAAGTATTACATATTACTATACTGTTGGAGCAAGAAACACAATCATTACATATTACTACACTGTTGAAGCTAGAAACACAAGCATTACATATTGCTATACTGTTGGAGCTAGAAACACAAGCATTACGTTTTACTATACTGTTGGAGATAGAAACACAAGAATTACATATTACTGTACTGTTGGAGCTAGAAACACAAGCATTACATATTACTATACTGTTGGAGCTAGAAACACAAGCATTACATATTACTGCATTGTTTGATTTAGAAACACAAGCATTACATATTACTGCTCTGTTGGAGCTAGAAACACAAGCATTACATATTACTGCACTTTTCGAGCTAGAAACACATGCATTACATATTACTGCTCTTTTGGAGCTAGAAACACAAGCATTACATTTTACTATACTGTTGGAGCTAGAAACACAAGCATTACATATTACTGCTCTGTTGGAGCTAGAAACACAATCATTACATATTACTCTACTGTTGGAGCAAGAAACACAAGCATTACATATTACTGCACTTTTGTAGCTAGAAACAGAAACATTACATATTACTACTCTGTTGGAGCTAGAAACACAAGCATTACATATTACTGCACTGTTGGAGCTAGAAACACAAGCATTACATATTACTGCTCTGTTGGAGCTAGAAACACAAGCATTACATATTACTATACTGTTGGAGCTAGAAACACAAGCATTACATACTACTGCTCTTTTGGAGCTAGAAACACAATCATTACATATTACTATACTGTTGGAGCTAGAAACACAAGCATTACATATTACTGCTCTGTTGGAGCTAGAAACACAAGCATTACATATTACTATACTGTTGGAGCAAGAAACACAAGCATTACATATTACTACACTGTTGGAGCTAGAAACACAAGCAATACATATTACTGTACTGTTGGAGCTAGAAACACAAGCATTACATATTACTGCTCTGTTGGAGCTAGAAACACAATCATTTCATATTACTCTACTGTTGGAGCAAGAAACACAAGCATTACATATTACTGCACTTTTGGAGCTAGAAACACAAGCATTACATATTACTACTCTGTTGGAGCTAGAAACACAAGCATTACATATTACTGCTCTGTTGGAGCTAGAAACACAATCATTACATATTACTCTACTGTTGGAGCAAGAAACACAAGCATTACATATTACTGCACTTTTGTAGCTAGAAACAGAAACATTACATATTACTACTCTGTTGGAGCTAGAAACACAAGCATTACATATTACTGCACTGTTGGAGCTAGAAACACAAGCATTACATATTACTGCTCTGTTGGAGCTAGAAACACAAGCATTACATATTACTATACTGTTGGAGCTAGAAACACAAGCATTACATATTACTATACTGTTGGAGCTAGAAACACAAGCATTACATATTACTGCTCTGTTGGAGTTAGCAACACTAGCATTACATATTACTACTCTGTTGGAGCAAGAAACACAAGCATTACATATTACTGCACTGTTGGAGCTAGAAACACAAGCATTACATATTACTGCACTGTTGGAGCTAGAAACACAAGCATTTCAGTGCGATAATTTCTGCAAATCTGGGTACGTGACCAATAAACTTTGATTTGATGTGTGTGCTGTCTCTGTAGATGTACAGACAGACAGAGAGAGAGAGAGAGAGAGAGAGAGAGAGACACAGACAGACAGGCAGACAGACCTGGGTTCAAATAGTGTTTGCTTGGCCAACTCAATCAAGCATAGTTCAGGTGTTTGAAATAAATAAAATACTATTGGAACCCAGGTGTGGTAGCAGTGTGTCCACCAGATCAGTCCAGATCCCGTCCCTCTCTCTCTCTCTCCCTCTCTCCCTGTCAGTGACCACCAACGCCCCAGCCAGGTCGCTTAAGGTCCAGGTACCCAGGATGTTGGGAGATTACTTAAAGACCAGCCACAAAGGGGCAACGGGGAGCGCTGTTACCGCCCGGGGATGGCGGATGGATGTAAGCCGCATGTTCAATCCCAGTGTTGTTGTTGTTTGAAACTTGTCCCAAATCTTAACTCATATCTTAACCAATTTGCAATGAATGCCTAAACTTAACCTCAGACATTTGACGTCAATGGACAAACGTCAGATTCTGAAGTGAGACTGTGAGAGCTTGTTGGATGCCCAGGTCAGCTCTGCCCAGCTACAGTAATTATCCCTTTCTTAATTAGATCTGCTAATAAACTCAATGGAGACAGACACTGGGCACACGCGCACACACACACACACACACACACACACACACACACACACACCCCTAAAGGGCGGGGTAGCACTGTTTCTTTTTCTCTCTCCTTCCCCCACATATTCTCTCTCTCTCCTCTCATCCATCCACACCCATAACCCCAGTCATCTCTGAATCTCACTATAAGCCTTTTAGCTTGCCCAGATTGACGTCACTGGAAACGTTGTTGCAATGAGGCAACCGACCCAAATCACAGAAAGCCTGATGTTTCTTTTCTTTCAAATGTTTTGCAATAAGCAGAGAGACTATGTCTATGGGATAAATATCCCCACCCCTCCAAGACTCCAGGTACCGCGTACAGTGCAGTTGGAAAGTATTCAGACCGCTTGACTTTTTCCACATTTTTGTTACTGTTAGGTTCTTATTTTTCCGATGAAATAACTCACGGACACTAGAGAAGCTTTAAGCAAGTTTAATTCTTCCCAAAGGTTCTGTACAGCTGTAATTCAGACAGCAAAACATTTCTCACCATCGCAGGTATATACATCCACCATAAGACACTCCTCCTTCCCTCCAGTCCTTAGGAAAAGGTTAACAGGATACCAAACCCTGATTACTCCCTTAAGGGGGAACTGACCTCAACCCCTCCTTCACCTAATCCACAGTTGTCCATCTGTGTTCCCTATATCAACACGTTTCTCTCCTCTCGTCCACCCAACACATTTACGTTACAGCCTTGTTCTAAAATCCATTAAAAAAAGTTAAACATTTGAATCAATATACTCACTATATCGCATAATGACTAAGCAAAAACAGGTTTTTAGAATTTTTTGCAAATGTATTACACATAAAAAACAGAAATACCTTATTTACGTAAGTATTCAGACCCTTTGCTATGAGACTCAACATTGAGCTCAAGTGCATCCTGTTTCCATTGATCATCCTTGAGATGTTTCTATAACTTGATTGGAGTCCACCTGTGGTAAATTCAATTGATTGGACATGATTTGGAAAGGCACACACCTGTCTATATAAGGTTGACAGTGCATGTCAGAGCAAAAACCAAGTCATGAGGTCAAAGGAATTGTCCGAGAGCTCCGAGACAGGATTGTGTCGAGGCACAGATTTGAGGAAAGGTACCAACAAATGTATTCAGCATTGAAGGTCCCCAAGAACACAGTGGCCTCCATCATTCTTAAATGAAAGAAATTTAGAACCACCAAGACTCTTTCTAGAGCTGGCCACCCGGCCAAACTTAGCAATCGGGGGAGAAGGGCCTTGGTCAGAGATGGTGACCAAGAATCTAATGGTCATTCTAACAAAGCTCCAGAGTTCCTCTGTGGAGATGAAAGAACCTTCCAGAAGGACAACCATCTCTGCAGCACTCCACCAATCAGGCCTTTATGGTAGAGGGGCCAGACGGGCCAGACGGGCCAGATGGAAGCCACTCCTCAGTAAAAGGTACGACAGCCCGCTTGGAGTTTGCCAAAAGGCACCTAAAGACTCTAAGACCATGAGAAATAAGGTTCTCTTGTCTGATGAAACCAAGATTGAACTCTTTGGCCTGAATGCCAAGCGTCACGTCTGGAGGAACCATCCCTACGGGGGCTGTCATTAGGGGACTAGATAGAATTGGCTACTATAATTTTGCTGAGAAGGCTGAGGAAATGTCTGCTATTTCAGCATATTTATTGTATCTAAGATGTTACTAAATGAATGTGTATATCTTAGATGTTAGACTATATGGAATTAGGTAGTATAGTTTTGCAAGGCTGAAAAAATATTAGCTACTTCACTGTATTTATTGTATATTAGATTTCAGAATTGCTGCTTGGATGTGTCCTCAATATAGAGAGGGAGGGTGAGAGTGAGAGAGAGGGAGTGGGAGAGAGGGAGAGAGTAAGAGAGAGAGGGAGGGAGAGAGAAAGAGAGAGAGGCGGGGGATGGAGAGGGGGAGAGAGAGTGAGAGCGAGGGAGAGGGAGAGAGGGAGGGGATGGAGAGAGTGAGAGAGGGAGAGTGAGAGAGAGAGAGAGAGAGAGAGAGAGAGAGAGAGAGAGAGGAGGGAGAGAGAGAGAGAGAGAGAGAGAGAGAGAGAGAGAGAGAGAGAGAGGGAGGGAGGGGAGGGAGGAGAGAGAGAGAGAGAGAGAGAGAGAGAGAGAGAGAGAGAGAGAGAGAGAGAGAGAGAGAGAGAGAGAGAGAGAGAGAGAGAGAGAGAGAGAGAGAGAGAGAGAGAGAGAGAGAGAGAGAGAGAGAGAGAGAGAGAGAGAGAGAGAGAGAGAGAGAGAGAGAGAGGGATGGAGAGAGTGAGAGCGAGAGAGGGAGGGAGGGAGGGAGAGAGTGAGAGAGAGAGAGGGAGAGAGAGGGGGGGATGGATAGAGGGAGAGAGAGTTAGAGCGAGGGAGAGGGAGAGAGGGAGGGAGAGAGGGAGAGAGAGAGTGAGAGCGAGGGAGAGAGGGAGGGAGAGTGAGAGCGAGGGAGAGGGAGAGGGAGAGAGGGAGAGAGAGAGAGAGAGTGAGAGCGAGGGAGAGAGGGAGGGAGAGTGAGAGCGAGGGAGAGGGAGGGAGAGAGGGAGAGAGAGTGAGAGCGAGGTAGAGTGAGAGAGAGAGAGGGGGATGGAGAGAGGGAGAGAGAGTGAGAGCGAGGGAGAGGGAGAGAGGGAGGGAGTGCGTGGGTGGATGGGTGGGTGGACTGATACATGCAGGCAAAAAACACCAGTGACAGAGGGATTACCAAGCACACAAACCAGACTAGGGTGCTTTTCAGCATGCACACTGGCTGGATACCTGGCTTCACACATTAAACCAACTCACCAACACACACTCTCACACACAACCTCATACAACCTTATAATATCCAGTCCTCATAGCTCACCTTGAATTGCCGTTGTTCCTTAGAGGATGAGATAGATTGGGAGGATGTTAGAGCATGATATTATTATCCGTCCATCTAAAGCGTGGCTTTATTCAGGGTATCTGCAGGTTCCATCACGTTGAATTTAAGACCTTTTTTAATGCCACTGAAATACAATTTAATACCAATTTTGGTATTAAACCTACTAATCTTCACATATTTTTTCACGTGTCACCAAAATAAAAAAATTATATTGTAGTGTTAAATTATGACTCAATATGCTTAGTTCAATAGAGATTCAAATGACCTACTTCGTTATGTGCACTAATAGCACAGAGTAACAATATATTTGGTGATAATTCACCAGCTGGGGAAGTGGAAACTCAAAACATAATATTAGCTAGATCACTACCTCTAAATACAATTGTCGCTGGAAGTAGCCATGTTTAAATCGAACAATAAATTAATTATGAATGTCCTTTAAAAAAAACGTTGCTGTCATGACGTCATGCCCAATTAGACCATGTGCTCGCAGAGGCGGATGCGCTCATAATAGCCAAAGCTCCGTATGTCAAATCCCATATCGATATCTCGGTTGTAAAATAGACAGCTGAGAAATACAAAATCCTCCCGTAGAAAGCTGAAAACATCCTCTGTTCAACTGTGACAACACAGGATAGCTGTTTTTTCTTCTTCTCTTAACGCCAGAATCAGATCACATTTAGTTTCTTACTGGAGCACGGTGTGCAAGGCAGTAGAACTTGTCTGTCTCATTATCACTGAAGCAGGGCCCCAAGGGAAACAGACACATGGGCAGGGTAGACACTATTTCATTACAGGATGAATGAAGATAATGCACATTTACTGTTTGACCAAAATCATTCAATATCTAAGTAGTTAACTAGCTATCTAACGAGTGAGCTAACTAGCCAAGCTACAAGTAATGTTTCGAATTGGCTATCTATTTCGCAGTCTACTGTACCACCTGCAGTGGCACGCACAGGATCAGAGGCTGAGCATCTTGAAAATGCGCCTGGTAGGAGTAGTCTATAATTTGATGTAACATTTTTTATTCCCGATTTTTCCAGGGAGGCAATAATTAAGCATCTGCACAACATAGCATAAATATTGTAGTCATCTCCGGTCGAAAACTGCATTCTAAGACATTTTTTTGGGGGGCCTTTTCATTTAGATAATGAATTTAAGAGTTTTTAAGAAGACACCCTGTTTACTGTGTGTCAGTCATAAATCCTGGTCCTATAATATGTGTGAAAAGCAGTCAGGTACATAAGTCGTGTTCAGGGAACTGTCTTGAGGAACATGATCAGGCCTGGCGCACAACACGCTGTGCTCTCAATGGAAACCACTTAGATGATTCATCTGCTCCACACACACACGGGCAGACGCACACACACACACACACACACACACACACACACACACACACACACACACACACACACACACACACACACACACACACACACACACACACACACACACACACACACACACACACACACACACACACTGTACTCACATACTGGAGAGACTTGGGTCACTCTGTTTTCATGAATATATAATCTGGGTCTATAAGTGTTGAACATCCAGAATATTTCCAGAAAATAAAGTTCAAGCACCAAGGAGATAAGATAGCATTTGTGTGTTACATAAATTGCAACAAAAAAAAAAACACACTGCAATTTAAGATAGCAGGTGTCAAGCAGAAATGGACTTGAAAAATAAAAACAATGTTGGTGGCCATCAATATTACACACTTACAGTGTCATATTGATGCTCATATATATTATGTTAACTAATGGCAAAGAAAAGTTTTGGAATTGGCATATTCAAGACCAAATAAAATCTGTGTGACATGATACCTTTTGGGATGTATCATTTTAGAATGTCAGTGTACTAGCTAGTACACAGTGCAGGTTTTAATCATGACCAGAGGGACCCCGCCTAAGTGCCAAATTATCCCTGGTTGATTTAAAACAGCATCATTCTGCGGTTCTGGTGAGAACTGGCAAAATGTTTCCCAAACTCATCCATGTTGAGGGGAGCGTGCCCTCCTTGACTCAACACTGAGAATTCTTGAGGTGAATTAACCTGTCATCAACCATTGTTGTCCTAAAGTGGGTTTTAGTCCGTTTTAAAGCTGAGAAACTTATCTCGCAAGAAGCACTGCTGACTGGTGTAACATAAAGCTTACGAAGTCGAAATAGCTCATGGAAGACCTCTTTATAAGGTTCTAGAAACAACAACAAAGTCAAGGAGAGTAGACGGTCTGTCCCTTCCGCTTTTCTCTCTCCTATCAAGAAGCCGTTTGGTTTGATGAACCTCATGTTTGAGTTCCTCTAAATCTGACTCAAAGGTCTGAGCAAAGGCAAACAGAGGCTCCTCATTCCAGAATGTTGAACTCTTTGGGTTGAGAGACTGGACCCCCCCCTGCGTTGTCTCGCAATTCTTAGTTAAAAAACGCCTCTGCAGCTCAGCTGTGAGACGGTCAAGCACCTGATAAACGATAGCTCTTTGGAAGCTCTCACCATCGCTTTGGTCACTATTTCTCTGTCCTACAGTGCTCATCATCAATGAGTCGTGAAATCTTAAGCTTGTTTTAGGCTGTCTTTTACACACTGTTTGTACACTTATTTCACAGTGCTCTGCAATCTCTTCAACCTCTTTCCATAGTTCTCCAAAGTAACCCTCACTTCTGTAGTCCTGTAAAGTGTCTGTAAGGGCACCTACTAGATCCACAGCCCTTGCTAGGTCAAGAGAGCTTGATTGGAGCATGTCAGAAAGACATTTGGCATCACCAAGCACTTTACAAAAGGTAACCAAAAGCCCTATGAAATGTAAATGTGTGTTACATAAATTAACACAGTGCTTTTACACCTGCATTGCTTGCTGTTTGGGGTTTTAGGCTGGGTTTCTGTACAGCACTCTGTGACATCAGCTGATGTAAGAAGGGCTTTTTAAATAAATTTGATTTGTTTTGATTAAATATATCTGAGAAAGAAGGCCCCTTGCCTCCACTGATCTACAGTATCACCACTATTTTCTAGTGTGATATCCTGTAGCACTCTCAGAACTGCTGGAAGCCTGTCCCTCAGATTACGGCATGCCATGTATCGGCATGCCCACCTTACATCCGTAAGTCTCTGTAGTTCCCTGGGCTGCTGCTGTGGATACAGCTCTTTCTGAACCGAAAGCCACTTGAGATGAACGTACGCGCCAGATACAAAGTTATAAAGCTTCTGCAGGAGAGCAAACAAAGTGAACTGTCTCAGGCACTGATTTCACAGCATCGACAAGAACCAAATTCAAAACAATGTGCATTACAGTGCACACAAAATGCAAATCTTGCACTGTTTTTAATCCGTGCAGACACATTACAGTCGTGGCCAAACGTTTTGAGAATGACACAAATATTAATTTTCACAAAGTCTGCTGCCTCAGTTTGTATGATGGCAATTTGCATATACTCCAGAATGTCATGAAGAGTGATTAGATGAATTGCAATTAATTGCAAAGTCCCTCTTTGCCATGCAAATTAACTGAATTTTCTCGTTAACACAGGTGTGAGTGTTGACAAGGACAAGGCTGGAGATCACTCTCTCATGCAGATTAAGTTCGAATAACAGACTGGAAGCTTCAAAAGGAGGGTGGTGTTTGGAATCATTGTTCTTCCTCTGTCAACTATGGTTACCTGCAAGGAAACACGTGCCATCATCATTGCTTTGCACAAAAAAGGCTTCACAGGCAAGGATATTGCTGCCAGTAAGATTGCACCTAAATCAACCATTTATCGGATCATCAAGAACTTCAAGGAGAGCGGTTCAATTGCTGTGAAGAAGACTTCAGGGCGCCCAAGAAAGTCCAGCAAGCGCCAGGACCATCTCCTAAAGTTGATTCAGCTGCGGGATTGGGGCACCACCAGTACAGAGCTTGCTCAGGTGTGAGTGCATCTGCACGCACAGTGAGGCGAAGTCTTTTGGAGGATGGCCTGGTGTCGAGAAGGGCAGCAAAGAAGCCACTTCTCTCCAGGAAAAACATCAGGGACAGACTGATATTCTGCAAAAGGTACAGGGATTGGACTGCTGAGGATTGGGGTAAAGTCATTTTCTCTGATGAATCCCCTTTCCGATTGTTTGGGGCATCCGGAAAAAAAGCTTGTCCGGAGAAGACAAGGTGAGCGCTACCATCAGTCCTGTGTCATGCCAACAGTAAAGCATCCTGAGATTATTCATGTGTGGGGTTTCTTCTCAGCCAAGGGAGTGGGCTCACTCACAATTTTGCCTAAGAACACAGCCATGAATAAAGAATGGTACCAACACATCCTCGAGAGCAACTTCTCCCAACCATCCAGGAACAGTTTGGTGACAAACAATGCATTTTCCACCATGATTGAGCACCTTGCCATAAGGCAAAAGTGATAATTAAGTGGCTCGGGGAACAAAACATCGATATTTTGGGTCCATGGCCAGGAAACTCCCCAGACCTTAATCCCATTGAGAACTTGTGGTCAATCCTCAAGAGGCGGGAGGAGCATTGATTATGCAAGAATTGCCTGCCTTCAGTCAGGATGTGGCCCAGAAGTTAATTGACAGCATGCCAGGGCGGATTGCAGAGGTCTTGAAAAAGAAGGGTCAACACTGCAAATATTGACTCTTTGCATCAACTTCACGTAATTGTCAATAAAAGCCTTTGACACTTATGAAATGCTTGTAATTATACTTCAGTATTCCATAGTGTGACATCTGACAAAAATATCTAAAGACACTGAAGCAGCAAACTTTTTCTTTAAATCTTTGGTTTCATCTGCAATTACACAAAAAACTTTCACTTTCTTTTACTTATCTTATTATTTCCCTTTGTACCATCTCAGCTAAGCCATCAAGAACTTCCTTCTGGATTTGGTGGCTTGTGTACTTAGCATTGCCACATGCATTCATCCTTTTCTCTATGAGAGGGTCATGCTTTGCTATTTCTTCTAAGATTGTCAAAAAATGACCCTTGTTGTGAGAGTTATCAGACTCTCGATGACCTCTCTGCGCTATATTTTGAGTGGCAGTTAATAGGATCACATCTGAAATTGTTTTAATGTAAGTACAGTTTTCCTCCCCTTTCTAACATTGATGACTTGCTGTCAATAGCCCTTTTATACTGATTCCAAGCATACATAGCATTGATATGATGCTCTGCCTTCGAATGGAGATTAAACCCAGAATCTTTGAGCAGCCTTTTTCCAGTTACAAAAACCTGACTGTGATGTGAAGGCAGATTCAGGTGTATTGGGCAGAGAAAAATGCCTACAGGCGAAACAATAAGTCGAATTGTCCTTTTACCAGGAGCTGTTGAAAGCCCTTTTCCTAGTACCACGCTGAGTTCTGGGAAATGTTTTCAAACACGGCTCTTCTCTGGATCTTGAAAATGTCTGAAATACACGTTAAATAATGTGTCATATCTCTATGGAAATGTATAATTAAGGGATCCACAAGATTAGATACTAACAGCTGTTAACTAAAATGTGCAGTGTAAAGTATTGGCCTGGCCTACCATTGGGTCCTTTTGGAACAGCATATCTGGTGCTTGATGCAGTTGGGAGGGGCTCGATGACATCTCCTGGCAGCTCTGGCTCACTGTCTTGCTCAGAGGTCTCTGTGTCAACCCTTGAGTTATTAAAGTGACTATGCATAGATAATAACAGAGAGTAGCAGTGGTGTAAAGGGGGGGGCAATGCAAATAGTCTGGGTAGCCATTTGATTAGATGTTCTGGAGTCTTATGACTTGGGGGTAGAAGCTGTTTAGAAGCCTCTTGGACCTAAACTTGGCGCTCCAGTACCGCTTGCCGTTCGGTAGAGAGAGAACAGTCTATGACTAGGGTGGCTGGAGTCTTTGACCATTTTTAGGGCTTTCTTCTGACACCGCCTGGTGTAGAGGTCCTGGATGGCAGGCAGCTTATCCCCAGTGATGTACAGGGCCGTACACACTACCCTCTGTTGTGCCTTGCGGTCGGAGGCCGAGCAGTTGTCATATCAGGCAGTGATGCAACCCATCAGGATGCTCTCAATGGTGCAGCTGTAGAACCTTTTCAAGATCTGAGGACACATGCTAAGTCTCCTGAGGGGAAATATATTTTGTCGTGCCCTCTTCACGACTGTCTTAGTATGCATGGACCATGTTAGTTTGGTGATGTGGACGACAAGGAACTTGCAGCTTTCAACCTGCTCCACTACAGCCCCGTCGATGAGAATGGGGGCGTGCTCGGTCCTCCCTTTCCTGTAGTCCACAATCATCTCTTTTGTCTTGATCACGTTGAGGGAGAGGTTGTTGTCCTTGCACCACACGGTCAGGTCTCTGACTTCCTCCCTATAGGCTGTCTCGTCGTTGTCGGTGATCAGGCCTACCACTGTTGTGTCATTGGCAAACTTAATTATGGTGTTGGAGTCGTGCCTGGCCGTGCAGTAATGAGTGAACAGGGAGTACAGGAGGAGACTGAGCACGCACCCCTGAGGGGCTCCCTGTTGAGGATCAGCCTGGCGGATGTGTTGTTACCTACCCTTACCACCTGGGGGCGGCCCGTCAGGAAGTCCAGGATCCAGTTGCAGATGGAGGTGTTTAATCCCAGGGTCCTTAGCTTAGTGATGAGCTTTGAGGGCACTATGGTGTTGAACGCTGAGCTGTAGTCAATGAATAGCATTCTCACGTAGGTGTTCCTTTTGTCCAGGTGGGAAAGGGCCGTGTGGAGTGCGATTTAGGTTGCGTCCTCTGTAGATCTGTTGGGGCGGTATCACACAGTCGTCCGGAACAGCTGGTGCTCTCATGCATGTTTCAGTGTAACTTGCCTTGAAGCGAGCAAAGGGTGTAGTTATCACCATTGGTAAAGTACTTAAGTAAAAATACTTTAAAGTACTACTTAAGTCGTTTTTTGGGGTATCTGTACTTTACTATTTATATTTTTGACAACTTTTACTTTTCGTTTGTAAATTATTTCTAAGTGTTGGCGTGTACCACTGGTAAAAAATGATGCAGTCTTGTTTGCTTTATGTACGGAAATAGAAATTATTTATACTTTTACTTTAACTTTTGATACTTAAGGATATTTTTTAGCAATTACATTTACTTTTGATACTTAAGTATATTTAAAACCAAATACTTTTAGACTTTGACTCAAGTAGTATTTTACTGGGTGACTTTCAATTTTACTTGAGTCATTTTCTATTAAGGCATCATGATTTATTCAAGTATGACAATTGGGTACTTTTTCCACCACTGGTTATCACAATATAATCACTATATATGGAAAAGGGTGCCATTTGGGACACAATCCAATTCTTCAACACATCTGTCAAACAGCAGCAAGGACATGAATCACAAACATTACCATTTCTCTTTCCTCCTCAAGTGTAAATACCCTCTCTGTCTACTGTGGTGGGGCTGGTCTATAGTGTAAATACCCTCTCTGTCTACTGTGGTGGGGCTGGTCTGTAGTGTAAATACCCTCTCTGTCTACTGTGGTGAGGCTGGTCTGTAGTGTAAATACCCTCTCTGTCTACTGTGGTGGGGCTGGTCTATAGTGTAAATACCCTCTCTGTCTACTGTGGTGGGGCTGGTCTGTAGTGTAAATACCCTCTCTGTCTACTGTGGTGAGGCTGGTCTGTAGTGTAAATACCCTCTCTGTCTACTGTGGTGAGGCTGGTCTGTAGTGTAAATACCCTCTCTGTCTACTGTGGTGGGGCTGGTCTGTAGTGTAAATACCCTCTCTGTCTACTGTGGTGAGGCTGGTCTGTAGTGTAAATACCCTCTCTGTCTACTGTGGTGGGGCTGGTCTGTAGTGTAAATACCCTCTCTGTCTACTGTGGTGGGGCTGGTCTGTAGTGTAAATACCATCTCTGTCTACTGTGGTGGGGCTGGTCTATAGTGTAAATACCCTCTCTGTCTACTGTGGTGAGGCTGGTCTATAGTGTAAATACCCTCTCTGTCTACTGTGGTGGGGCTGGTCTGTAGTGTAAATACCCTCTCTGTCTACTGTGGTGGGGCTGGTCTATAGTGTAAATACCCTCTCTGTCTACTGTGGTGAGGCTGGTCTATAGTGTAAATACCCTCTCTGTCTACTGTGGTGGGGCTGGTCTATAGTGTAAATACCCTCTCTGTCTACTGTGGTGGGGCTGGTCTGTAGTGTAAATACCCTCTCTGTCTACTGTGGTGGGGCTGGTCTGTAGTGTAAATACCCTCTCTGTCTACTGTGGTGGGGCTGGTCTGTAGTGTAAATACCCTCTCTGTCTACTGTGGTGGGGCTGGTCTGTAGTGTAAATACCCTCTCTGTCTACTGTGGTGGGGCTGGTCTGTAGTGTAAATACCCTCTCTGTCTACTGTGGTGGGGCTGGTCTATAGTGTAAATACCCTCTCTGTCTACTGTGGTGAGGCTGGTCTGTAGTGTAAATACCCTCTCTGTCTACTGTGGTGAGGCTGGTCTGTAGTGTAAATACCCTCTCTGTCTACTGTGGTGGGGCTGGTCTATAGTGTAAATACCCTCTCTGTCTACTGTGGTGGGGCTGGTCTGTAGTGTAAATACCCTCTCTGTCTACTGTGGTGAGGCTGGTCTGTAGTGTAAATACCATCTCTGTCTACTGTGGTGGGGCTGGTCTATAGTGTAAATACCATCTCTGTCTACTGTGGTGAGGCTGGTCTATAGTGTAAATACCCTCTCTGTCTACTGTGGTGGGGCTGGTCTATAGTGTAAATACCCTCTCTGTCTACTGTGGTGGGGCTGGTCTGTAGTGTAAATACCCTCTCTGTCTACTGTGGTGAGGCTGGTCTGTAGTGTAAATACCCTCTCTGTCTACTGTGGTGGGGCTGGTCTATAGTGTAAATACCCTCTCTGTCTACTGTGGTGGGGCTGGTCTGTAGTGTAAATACCCTCTCTGTCTACTGTGGTGGGGCTGGTCTATAGTGTAAATACCATCTCTGTCTACTGTGGTGAGGCTGGTCTATAGTGTAAATACCCTCTCTGTCTACTGTGGTGGGGCTGGTCTATAGTGTAAATACCCTCTCTGTCTACTGTGGTGGGGCTGGTCTGTAGTGTAAATACCCTCTCTGTCTACTGTGGTGAGGCTGGTCTGTAGTGTAAATACCCTCTCTGTCTACTGTGGTGGGGCTGGTCTATAGTGTAAATACCCTCTCTGTCTACTGTGGTGGGGCTGGTCTGTAGTGTAAATACCCTCTCTGTCTACTGTGGTGGGGCTGGTCTGTAGTGTAAATACCCTCTCTGTCTACTGTGGTGGGGCTGGTCTGTAGTGTAAATACCCTCTCTGTCTACTGTGGTGGGGCTGGTCTATAGTGTAAATACCCTCTCTGTCTACTGTGGTGAGGCTGGTCTGTAGTGTAAATACCCTCTCTGTCTACTGTGGTGAGGCTGGTCTGTAGTGTAAATACCCTCTCTGTCTACTGTGGTGGGGCTGGTCTATAGTGTAAATACCCTCTCTGTCTACTGTGGTGGGGCTGGTCTGTAGTGTAAATACCCTCTCTGTCTACTGTGGTGAGGCTGGTCTGTAGTGTAAATACCATCTCTGTCTACTGTGGTGGGGCTGGTCTATAGTGTAAATACCATCTCTGTCTACTGTGGTGAGGCTGGTCTATAGTGTAAATACCCTCTCTGTCTACTGTGGTGGGGCTGGTCTATAGTGTAAATACCCTCTCTGTCTACTGTGGTGGGGCTGGTCTGTAGTGTAAATACCCTCTCTGTCTACTGTGGTGAGGCTGGTCTGTAGTGTAAATACCCTCTCTGTCTACTGTGGTGGGGCTGGTCTATAGTGTAAATACCCTCTCTGTCTACTGTGGTGGGGCTGGTCTGTAGTGTAAATACCCTCTCTGTCTACTGTGGTGGGGCTGGTCTATAGTGTAAATACCATCTCTGTCTACTGTGGTGAGGCTGGTCTATAGTGTAAATACCCTCTCTGTCTACTGTGGTGGGGCTGGTCTATAGTGTAAATACCCTCTCTGTCTACTGTGGTGGGGCTGGTCTGTAGTGTAAATACCCTCTCTGTCTACTGTGGTGAGGCTGGTCTGTAGTGTAAATACCCTCTCTGTCTACTGTGGTGGGGCTGGTCTATAGTGTAAATACCCTCTCTGTCTACTGTGGTGGGGCTGGTCTGTAGTGTAAATACCCTCTCTGTCTACTGTGGTGGGGCTGGTCTGTAGTGTAAATACCCTCTCTGTCTACTGTGGTGGGGCTGGTCTGTAGTGTAAATACCCTCTCTGTCTACTGTGGTGGGGCTGGTCTATAGTGTAAATACCCTCTCTGTCTTCTGTGGTGGGGCTGGTCTATAGTGTAAATACCCTCTCTGTCTACTGTGGTGGGGCTTGTCTGTAGTGTAAATACCCTCTCTGTCTACTGTGGTGGGGCTGGTCTATAGTGTAAATACCCTCTCTGTCTACTGTGGTGGGGCTGGTCTATAGTGTAAATACCCTCTCTGTCTACTGTGGTGGGGCTGGTCTATAGTGTAAATACCCTCTCTGTCTACTGTGGTGAGGCTGGTCTGTAGTGTAAATACCCTCTCTGTCTACTGTGGTGGGGCTGGTCTATAGTGTAAATACCCTCTCTGTCTACTGTGGTGGGGCTGGTCTGTAGTGTAAATACCCTCTCTGTCTACTGTGGTGGGGCTGGTCTATAGTGTAAATACCCTCTCTGTCTACTGTGGTGGGGCTGGTCTGTAGTGTAAATACCCTCTCTGTCTACTGTGGTGGGGCTGGTCTATAGTGTAAATACCCTCTCTGTCTACTGTGGTGGGGCTGGTCTATAGTATAACTACCCTCTCTGTCTACTGTGGTGGGGCTGGTCTGTAGTGTAAATACCCTCTCTGTCTACTGTGGTGGGGCTGGTCTGTAGTGTAAATACCCTCTCTGTCTACTGTGGTGGGGCTGGTCTATAGTGTAAATACCCTCTCTGTCTACTGTGGTGGGGCTGGTCTGTAGTGTAAATACCATCTCTGTCTACTGTGGTGGGGCTGGTCTGTAGTGTAAATACCCTCTCTGTCTACTGTGGTGGGGCTGGTCTGTAGTGTAAATACCCTCTCTGTCTACTGTGGTGGGGCTGGTCTGTAGTGCAAATACCCTCTCTGTCTACTGTGGTGGGGCTGGTCTGTAGTGTAAATACCCTCTCTGTCTACTGTGGTGGGGCTGGTCTATAGTGTAAATACCCTCTCTGTCTACTGTGGTGGGGCTTGTCTGTAGTGTAAATACCCTCTCTGTCTACTGTGGTGGGGCTGGTCTGTAGTGTAAATACCCTCTCTGTCTACTGTGGTGGGGCTGGTCTGTAGTGTAAATACCCTCTCTGTCTACTGTGGTGGGGCTGGTCTGTAGTGTAAATACCCTCTCTGTCTACTGTGGTGGGGCTGGTCTATAGTGTAAATACCCTCTCTGTCTACTGTGGTGGGGCTGGTCTGTAGTGTAAATACCCTCTCTGTCTACTGTGGTGGGGCTGGTCTATAGTGTAAATACCCTCTCTGTCTACTGTGGTGGGGCTGGTCTATAGTGTAAATACCCTCTCTGTCTACTGTGGTGGGGCTGGTCTGTAGTGTAAATACCCTCTCTGTCTACTGTGGTGGGGCTGGTCTGTAGTGTAAATACCCTCTCTGTCTACTGTGGTGGGGCTGGTCTGTAGTGTAAATACCCTCTCTGTCTACTGTGGTGGGGCTGGTCTGTAGTGTAAATACCCTCTCTGTCTACTGTGGTGGGGCTGGTCTATAGTGTAAATACCCTCTCTGTCTACTGTGGTGGGGCTGGTCTGTAGTGTAAATACCCTCTCTGTCTACTGTGGTGGGGCTGGTCTATAGTATAAATACCCTCTCTGTCTACTGTGGTGGGGCTGGTCTATAGTGTAAATACCCTCTCTGTCTACTGTGGTGGGGCTGGTCTATAGTGTAAATACCCTCTCTGTCTACTGTGGTGGGGCTGGTCTGTAGTGTAAATACCCTCTCTGTCTACTGTGGTGGGGCTGGTCTGTAGTGTAAATACCCTCTCTGTCTACTGTGGTGGGGCTGGTCTGTAGTGTAAATACCATCTCTGTCTACTGTGGTGGGGCTGGTCTATAGTGTAAATACCCTCTCTGTCTACTGTGGTGGGGCTGGTCTGTAGTGTAAATACCCTCTCTGTCTACTGTGGTGGGGCTGGTCTATAGTGTAAATACCCTCTCTGTCTACTGTGGTGGGGCTGACCTGTAGTGTAAATACCATCTCTGTCTACTGTGGTGGGGCTGGTCTGTAGTGTAAATACCCTCTCTGTCTACTGTGGTGGGGCTGGTCTATAGTGTAAATACCCTCTCTGTCTACTGTGGTGGGGCTGGTCTATAGTGTAAATACCCTCTCTGTCTACTGTGGTGGGGCTGGTCTGTAGTGTAAATACCCTCTCTGTCTACTGTGGTGGGGCTGGTCTGTAGTGTAAATACCCTCTCTGTCTACTGTGGTGGGGCTGGTCTATAGTGTAAATACCCTCTCTGTCTTCTGTGGTGAGGCTGGTCTGTAGTGTAAATACCCTCTCTGTCTACTGTGGTGGGGCTGTTCTGTAGTGTAAATACCCTCTCTGTCTTCTGTGGTGGGGCTGGTCTATAGTGTAAATACCCTCTCTGTCTACTGTGGTGGGGCTGGTCTATAGTGTAAATACCCTCTCTGTCTACTGTGGTGGGGCTGGTCTATAGTGTAAATACCCTCTCTGTCTACTGTGGTGGGGCTGGTCTGTAGTGTAAATACCCTCTCTGTCTACTGTGGTGGGGCTGGTCTGTAGTGTAAATACCCTCTCTGTCTACTGTGGTGGGGCTGGTCTATAGTGTAAATACCCTCTCTGTCTTCTGTGGTGAGGCTGGTCTGTAGTGTAAATACCCTCTCTGTCTACTGTGGTGGGGCTGGTCTATAGTGTAAATACCCTCTCTGTCTACTGTGGTGGGGCTGGTCTATAGTGTAAATACCCTCTCTGTCTACTGTGGTGGGGCTGACCTGTAGTGTAAATACCATATCTGTCTACTGTGGTGGGGCTGGTCTGTAGTGTAAATACCCTCTCTGTCTACTGTGGTGGGGCTGGTCTATAGTATAAATACCCTCTCTGTCTACTGTGGTGGGGCTGGTCTATAGTATAAATACCCTCTCTGTCTACTGTGGTGGGGCTGGTCTGTAGTGTAAATACCCTCTCTGTCTACTGTGGTGGGGCTGGTCTGTAGTGTAAATACCCTCTCTGTCTACTGTGGTGGGGCTGGTCTATAGTGTAAATACCCTCTCTGTCTACTGTGGTGGGGCTGGTCTGTAGTGTAAATACCCTCTCTGTCTACTGTGGTGGGGCTGGTCTATAGTGTAAATACCCTCTCTGTCTACTGTGGTGGGGCTGGTCTGTAGTGTAAATACCCTCTTTGTCTTCTGTGGTGAGGCTGGTCTGTTCCGGTGGTCTGATCTATATAGGGCCTCTGGGTGCATCCCAAATGGCACCCTGCTCCCTGTGAACTACTTTTTGACCAGAGCTCTATGGGCCAGGAGCAAAAGTAGTACACTATATAGGGAGCAGGTTGCCATTTGAGACTCTGTAAAAAACTCTCTGCACTGTGGCCGCTGTCTTATTGTGATTTAGCAAGTTATACGATGCGTTTCAGCCGGCTAGAGAGGGGACATGCGTTTCAGCCGACTAGGGAGGGACCTGTGTTTCAGCCGGCTAGGGAGGGGACATGCGTTTCAGCCGGCTAGGGAGGGACATGCGTTTCAGCC
Organism: Brachymystax lenok tsinlingensis; assembly: GCA_030435695.1. NCBI lineage: Eukaryota > Metazoa > Chordata > Actinopteri > Salmoniformes > Salmonidae > Brachymystax > Brachymystax lenok. The sequence goes on along the minus strand of CM059794.1, from coordinate 39,855,371 downwards.
GGCTAGGGAGGAACATGTGTTTCAGCCGGCTAGGGAGGGGACATGTGTTTCAGCCGGCTAGGGAGGGACATGTGTTTCAGCCCGGCTAGGGAGGGACATGTGTTTCAGCCGGCTAGGGAGGGGACATGTGTTTTAGCCGGCTAGGGAGGGGACATGTGTTTCAGCCGGCTAGGGAGGGACATGTGTTTCAGCCGGCTAGGGAGGGACATGTGTTTCAGCCGGCTAGGGAGGGGACATGCGTTTCAGCCGGCTAGGGAGGGACATGCGTTTCAGCCGGCTAGGGAGGAACATGTGTTTCAGCCGGCTAGGGAGGGGACATGCGTTTCAGCCGGCTAGGGAGGGACATGTGTTTCAGCCGGCTAGGGAGGGACATGTGTTTCAGCCGGCTAGGGAGGGGACGTGTTTTAGCCGGCTAGGGAGGGGACATGTGTTTCAGCCGGCTAGGGAGGGGACATGTGTTTCAGCCGGCTAGGGAGGGACATGTGTTTCAGCCGGCTAGGGAGGGACATGTGTTTCAGCCGGCTAGGGAGGGGACATGTGTTTCAGCCGGCTAGGGAGGGACATGTGTTTCAGCCGGCTAGGGAGGGACATGTGTTTCAGCCGGCTAGGGAGGGACATGTGTTTCAGCCGGCTAGGGAGGGGCATGTGTTTCAGCCGGCTAGGGAGGGACATGTGTTTCAGCCGGCAAGGGAGGGGACCTGTGTTTCAGCCGGCTAGGGAGGAACATGTGTTTCAGCCGGCTAGGGAGGGACATGTGTTTCAGCCGGCTAGGGAGGGACCTGTGTTTCAGCCGGCTAGTGAGGGACATGTTTTCCCATCTTATTTTGATTTTGCTCATGTTATGTTAACGAGGTGGCGAGGCCAGTGGTAAGCTGCTGCTAATGGATGGGTTATGATGGGAGCTGTAAAGGGACTGTTGTTTCCCTTAATACAATATTTTTTTTACAGATTAACAGACAACATGGCGTCTTGAAGACCTTCAGGGGCCCATTGGCCCCGTAAAATGTCATTCCGCCGTTCTCTTCTTCAACGTCCCCTCTTCAATATTTAAAAGTATTAAAGGCGCAAAGCACGCATGCACACGCCCACACACACACGCCCCCACACACACACACACACACACACACACACACACACACACACACACACACACACACACACACACACACACACACACACACACACACACACACACACACACACACACACACACTGGTAGGCACACATTCACACACATACTTAAGTTCATCCCTACATTCCCCTGGGCGGGCCCTGGGGGTGGAAGGGAGAGAGATTGGTGTGTGTGTGTGTGTGTGTGCGTGCTCTTGAAGGGAGAAATTGGTGCATTGGGGATAGATTTTCAGTAATTAATGAACTCCCATCAACCGGTGGATATAATACGATATAGGCTCAGACCTAAATAGCACCTTATTTCCTATATAGTGCACTACTTTTGACCAGGGTCCATTTTCAAAAGTAGTGCACTATATAGGGAATAGGGTCCATTTGGGACGCAGATATATGGGACACAGATATAATAAGATATAAGATGCAGAGTACTGCAGTGTATTAAAGAACAGTATATTAAAGAACAGTATATTAAAGAACAGTGTATTAAAGAACAGTGTATTAAAGAACAGGATATTAAAGAACAGCATATTACAGAACAGTGTATTAAATAACAGTCTATTAAAGAACAGTACATTAAAGAACAGTGTATTAATGAGAAGTATATTAAAGAACAGTGTATTAAATAACAGTGTATTAATGAACAGGATATAAAGAACAGTATATTAAAGAACAGGATATTAAAGAACAGTGTATTAAAGAACAAGATATTACAGAACTGTGCATTAAATAACAGTGCATTAAAGAACAGTGCATTAAAGAACAGTGTATTAAAGAACAGTGTATTAAAGAACAGGATATTAAAGAACAGCATATTACTGTATTAATGAACAGGATATAAAGAACAGTATATTAAAGAACATGTTATTAAAGAACAGTTTATTAAGGAACAGGATATTAAAGAACAGTGTATTAAATAACAGTGTATTAAGGAACAGTATATTAAGGAACAGTGTATTAAATAACAATGTATTAAAGAACAGTGTATTAATGAACAGGATATAAAGAACAGTGTATTAAAGAACATGATATTAAAGAACAGTGTATTAAAGAACATGTTATTAAAGAACAGTTTATTAAGGAACAGGATATTAAAGAACAGTGTATTAAAGAACAGTGTATTAATGAACAGGATATAAAGAACAGTATATTAAAGAACATGAAATTAAAGAACAGTGTATTAAAGAACAGGATCTTAAAGAACAGTGTATTAAAGAACATGTTATTAAAGAACAGTTTATTAAGGAACAGTATATTAAAGAACAGTGTATTAAAGAACAGTGTATTAAAGAACAGGATATTAAAGAACAGCATATTACAGAACAGTGTATTAAATAACAGTCTATTAAAGAACAGAACATTAAAGAACAGTGTATTAATGAGAAGTATATTAAAGAACAGTGTATTAAATAACAGTGTATTAAAGGACAGTGTATTAAAGAACAGTATATTAAAGAACAGGATATTAAAGAACAGTGTATTAAAGAACAAGATATTACAGAACTGTGCATTAAATAACAGTGCATTAAAGAACAGTGCATTAAAGAACAGTGTATTAAAGAACAGTGTATTAAAGAACAGGATATTAAAGAACAGCATATTACTGTATTAATGAACAGGATATAAAGAACAGTATATTAAAGAACATGTTATTAAAGAACAGTTTATTAAGGAACAGGATATTAAAGAACAGTGTATTAAATAACAGTGTATTAAGGAACAGTATATTAAGGAACAGTGTATTAAATAACAATGTATTAAAGAACAGTGTATTAATGAACAGGATATAAAGAACAGTGTATTAAAGAACATGATATTAAAGAACAGTGTATTAAATAACATGTTATTAAAGAACAGTTTATTAAGGAACAGGATATTAAAGAACAGTGTATTAAATAACAGTGTATTAATGAACAGGATATAAAGAACAGTATATTAAAGAACATGAAATTAAAGAACAGTGTATTAAAGAACAGGATCTTAAAGAACAGTGTATTAAAGAACATGTTATTAAAGAACAGTTTATTAAGGAACAGGATATTAAAGAACAGTGTATTAAATAACAGTGTATTCATGAACAGGATATAAAGAACAGTATATTAAAGAACATGATATTAAAGAACAGTGTATTACAGAACAGAATATTAAATAACAGTTTATTAAAGAACAGTGTATTAAAGAACAGAATATTAAAGAACAGTTTATTAAAGGACAGTGTATTAAAGAACAGTGTATTACAGAACAGAATATTAAAGAACAGTGTATTATAGAGCAGGATATTAAAGAACAGTGTATTAAGGAACAGTGTATTAAGGAACAGTGTATTAAAGAACAGTGTATTAAGGAACAGTTTATTAAAGGACAGTGTATTAAAAAACAGAATATTAAAGAACAGTGTATTACAGAACAGAATATTAAATAACAGTTTATTAAAGAACAGTGTATTAAAGAACAGTGTATTAAGGAACAGTGTATTAAAGAACAGTGTATTAAAGAACAGTGTATTAAATAACAGGATATTAAAGAACAGTGTATTAAATAACAGTGTATTAAAGAACAGGATATTAAATAACCATGTATTAAAAAACAGAATATTAAAGAACAGTGTATTATAGAGCAGGATATTAAAGAACAGTGTATTAAAGAACAGTGTATTAAAGAACAGGATATTAAAGAACAGGATATTAAGGAACAGGATATTAAAGAACAGGATATTAAGGAACAGGATATTGAGGAACAGGATATTGAGGAACAGGATATTAAAGAGCAGGATATTAAGGAACAGGATATTCAAGAACAGGATATTCAGGAACAGTGTATTAGAGAACAGTGTTTTTATCTGGGATTTCTATTCTACTTCCTCTGTCTCTCTCCCCCTCTCTTCCTATCCTTTTCTGTCTTCACTCTCTCCTGTTTCATCTTTCTCCCTCTTTCGTTCCTCCCACCCCCCCTTTCTCTCTTTCCCTCTCTCGACTCTTTCTCCCTCAACCTCTCCTCTCCCCCACCTCTCTCGTTCCCTGTATGTGTTTGACACATTTCTGTTGCTTGTGTAGTAAATGGACAATAAAGTAATCTTCCCTCCCCTCCCTCTCTTTCTCTCTCTTTCTCTCTCTATCCCTCCCTTTCTCTCTCTCTTTCTCTCTCTATCCCTCCATCCCTCTCTCCTCCAGGCACCATCGAGGCGTGTCTGAGCCACCTGTTGAAGAGGCGAGCGGCAGGCTTCCTGCGTAGCGACAAGATCGCCGCCCTTTTCACCAAGATCGGCAAGGTCAACGCCACGGCCGGAGAGGTGTGCCGGAAGGTCCAGGAGCAGCTCTCACAGCAGGCAGAGGTCACCAGGTACCGATTGACCCCCTTTATGCACTACCTGCAAAACCACACCTGGAGAAGTATAGGAAACATATGGGAAATCAGTGATGTGGTATTATGTAGCAGTGCATCTATGGTCTCCTTTTTTCCTTCTCTATTTACACACCTTCACTGACAGTGTAGCATGGTAAAACTACACAGTGAAGAGACAGTGTAGCATGGTAAAACTACACAGTGAAGAGACAGTGTAGCATGGTAAAACTACACAGTGAAGAGACAGTGTAGCATGGTAAACTACACAGTGAAGAGACAGTGTAGCATGGTAAAACTACACAGTGAAGAGACAGTGTAGCATGGTAAAACTACACAGTGAAGAGACAGTGTAGCATGGTAAACTACACAGTGAAGAGACAGTGTAGCATGGTAAACCACACAGTGAAGAGACAGTGTAGCATGGTAAAACTACACAGTGAAGAGACAGTGTAGCATGGTAAACTACACAGTGAAGAGACAGTGTAGCATGGTAAACCACACAGTGAAGAGACAGTGTAGCATGGTAAAACTACACAGTGAAGAGACAGTGTAGCATGGTAAAACTACACAGTGAAGAGACAGTGTAGCATGGTAAACCACACAGTGAAGAGACAGTGTAGCATGGTAAAACTACACAGTGAAGAGACAGTGTAGCATGGTAAAACTACACAGTGAAGAGACAGTGTAGCATGGTAAAACTACACAGTGAAGAGACAGTGTAGCATGGTAAACCACACAGTGAAGAGACAGTGTAGCATGGTAAAACTACACAGTGAAGAGACAGTGTAGCATGGTAAAACTACACAGTGAAGAGACAGTGTAGCATGGTAAACTACACAGTGAAGAGACAGTGTAGCATGGTAAAACTACACAGTGAAGAGACAGTGTAGCATGGTAAACTACACAGTGAAGAGACAGTGTAGCATGGTAAACCACACAGTGAAGAGACAGTGTAGCATTGTAAAACTACACAGTCGGGTGGTCACCCATAAAATGATTAAATGAATTACAAGTTTATACAAATATGTCCAACCCCCATGTCTCTACCATATATGGTTAAAACGTTACCAACGATTTACTCTATGAGAATTTAGCAGGGTTTAGAGTGAATGGAATGACATCACAGGCATGATCAAAAAGTGGTGACTGCTCCATAGAACCCTGTGACGCTACTCCATAGAACCCTGTGACGCTGCTCCATAGAACCCTGTGCCACTGCTCCATAGAACCCTGTGACACTGCTCCATAGAACCCTGTGACACTGCTCCATAGAACCCTGTGACACTGCTCCGTAGAACCCTGTGACACTGCTCCATAGAACCCTGTGACACTGCTCCGTAGAACCCTGTGACGCTGCTCCGTAGAACCCTGTGACACTGCTCCATAGAACCCTGTGACACTGCTCCATAGAACCCTGTGACGCTGCTCCGTAGAACCCTGTGACACTGCTCCATAGAACCCTGTGACACTGCTCCATAGAACCCTGTGACACTGCTCCATAGAACCCTGTGACACTGCTCCGTAGAACCCTGTGACGCTGCTCCGTAGAACCCTGTGACACTGCTCCATAGAACCCTGTGACACTGCTCCATAGAACCCTGTGACGCTGCTCCGTAGAACCCTGTGACACTGCTCCATAGAACCCTGTGACACTGCTCCATAGAACCCTGTGACACTGCTCCGTAGAACCCTGTGACACTGCTCCGTAGAACCCTGTGACACTGCTCCATAGCTAACTTCGAATGTCAACAGACAAGCTAACTAGTGGCTGCAGGTTCGTGCGTAAAAACATGGCTTTTTCTAAATGAAATCCACTGAATACAAAACTAAATAGGGACTAAATATATATTTATTTACAAAGCTAACAGACTGAATTTCAATATCCATCCAATCTGTTCCTGTTTTCATTGTGTATTTCTGAGTCTTTCCCTTTAAATTGCCATAGAAACGGCCCCTCTCAACGTAGCTTGATCGCGGTTACAGGCAATGAAAGCCAAGGATCTGGGGGTGAAAATGACAAAAGTATCAAGTTGATTTTGATTGGTCCAACCAGCTGTAAACGCCTTCAAATGGTACCACCTCCCAACACCAAATATGGAAGCGACACAAGCGAGAGTGGTGCAGTCTTAACTATCGACGGTCGCAGCAAATGAACGTGTCATAAACACTGTCAAGGTTATAATATTGTAGAGAACAATCTAATGATTCATTCTAGGTCATTTATAATGACATGGGGCAAAGAAAACAACGTTTTGACATTCATTTCGTAGCACCCTCTTGAATTGCCCTGTTTTTCTCTACATTGTACAGCAGCGAGTGAACGCCCTATACACAGTGAAGAAGACTAACTAAATCAATATTGGGAAGTCTCTTCCTACACCTGTCCAGGTGTGTGTTTACCCAAGCCCAGCGTCTATCTGTGTATACACACACACACACACGCACAGCGATAAGCTGGTACACATGGCCACTGAGCACTCTGGGACTGGGGGACAGGGCTTAATGGAGGAAGAGATGGGGGAACAGAGAACACACACACTCTCTCTTCTTGTATCTCCTCCCCTTCCCCCTCCCCACCACACCGCACCTCTCCTCTCCTCTCCAACCTCTCCTCCCCTCCCCTCCCCACCACACCGCACCTCTCTCTCCTCCCCACCTCTCCTCCCCACCTCTCCTCCCCTCCCCTCCCCACCACACCGCACCTCTCCTCTCCTCCCCCACCTCTCCTCCCCTCCCCTCCCCCACCACACCGCACCTCTCCTCTCCTCCCCACCTCTCCTCTCCTCCCCACCTCTCCTCCCCTCCCCTCCCCACCACACCGCACCTCTCCTCTCCTCCCCACCTCTCCTCTCCTCCCCACCTCTCCTCCCCTCCCCTCCCTCCCCCACCACACCGCACCTCTCCTCCCCCCACCGCACCTCTCCTCCCCACCGCACCTCTCCTCCCCCACCTCTCCTCTCCTCCCCACCTCTCCTCTCCTCCCCCACCGCACCTCTCCTCCCCCACCTCTCCTCTCCTCCCCCACCTCTCCTCCCCACCTCTCCTCTCCTCCCCCACCGCACCTCTCCTCCCCCCACCTCTCCTCTCCTCCCCACCTCTCCTCTCCTCCCCCACCTCTCCTCTCCTCCCCCACCTCTCCTCCCCACCTCTCCTCTCCTCCCCCACCGCACCTCTCCTCCCCCACCTCTCTCTCCTCCCCACCTCTCCTCTCCTCCCCCACCTCTCCTCCCCCACCTCTCCTCTCCTCCCCCACCTCTCCTCTCCTCCCCCACCTCTCCTCTCCTCCCCACCTCACCTCTCCTCCCCACCGCACCTCTCCTCCCCCCCCACCTCTCCTCCCCCACCTCTCCTCTCCTCCCCCACCTCTCCTCCCCACCTCTCCTCTCCTCCCCACCTCTCCTCTCCTCCCCACCTCTCCTCCCCCCACCTCTCCTCTCCTCCCCACCTCTCCTCCCCACCCCTCCTCCCCACCGCACCTCTCCTTTTTATTAATTCATCCTTTATTTAACTAGGCAAGTCAGTTAAGAACAAATTCTTATTTACAATGACAGCCTAGCCGCCCTATGGGACTCCCAATCACGGCCGGATGTGATACAGGGACTGTAGTGACGCCTCTTGCACTGAGATGCAGTGCCTTAGACCGCTGCACCCCTCACCCATCCTCCCTCTCCTCCCCCCTCTCCCATCTTCCCCTCTCGTCCCCCCTCAGCTCTCCTTCCCCTCACCCATCAACGGGTTACTCCCGTTGCCATGGCGACATCATCATTGTACCGTGACCATCATCGCTGCAGAAAAAGGGAGAGGAGGAGAGAGAAAAGAGAGAGAGAGAGAGCAGTGAGAGAGAGAGCAATGTGAGAAGAACAGACAGATGAGAGTGTGTGAGGTAGCAGAGAGAAAGAGAGGAGAGAAGAGAGAAAGATTTTTATTTTATTGATCATTAAAACATTTTCTTTTCATTTTAACAGCCTGGAAAGTTAAAACCAAGCCCCGTCCACCACACATAGAACCCCCCTGACGCCCCACACCCCAACAAAGTCCCCCAGAATTCGTTTTTCAACCACTCCACAAATTTCTTGTTAACAAATTATAGTTTTGGCAAGTCGTCTACTTTGTGCATGACACAAGTCATTTTTCCAACAATTGTTTACAGACAGATTATTTCACTTATAATTCACTGAATCACAATTCCAGTGGGTCAGAAGTTTACATACACTAAGTTGACTGTGCCTTTAAACAGCTTGGAAAATTCCAGAAAATGATGTCATGGGCTTTAGAAGCTTCTGATTGGCTAATTGACATCATTTGAGTCAATTGGAGGTTTACCTGTGGATGTATTTCAAGGCCTAACTTGACATCATGGGAAAATCAAAAGAAATCAGCCAAGACCTCAGAAAAACATTTGTAGACCTCCACAAGTCTAGTTCATCCTTGGGAGTAATACCACGTTCATCTGTACAAACAATAGTACGCAAGTATAAACACCATGGGACCACGCAGCCGTCATACCGCTCAGGAAGGAGATGCGTTCTGTCTCCTGGAGATGAACGTACTTTGATGCGAAAAGTGCAAATCAATCCCAGAACAACAGCAAAGGACCTGTGGGGGGGCTGCCATAATCGACATCCACATCTTCGGCGCCCGGGGAACAGTGGGTTAACTGAATTGCTCAGGGGCAAAACAACAGATTTTTACCTTGTCCGCTCGGGGATTCGATCTAGCAACCTTTCGGTTACTGGCCCCCCTTCCCCTGAAAGACATCAACAACCACCACCATTTAGACAACTTAGCCACAACCTTATCCTCTAGCCCCTCCCAGTTTTTTCTCCTGAAACTTTAAGGTCCCCAAGGAGATCCTCCTCTGGCCCACTGTAACCCCCCAGGAAGACTAGGAGATCCTCCTCTGACCCACTGTAACCCCCCAGGAAGACTAGGAGATCCTCCTCTGGCCCATTGTAACCCCCCAGGAAGACTAGGAGATCCTCCTCTGACTCACTGTAACCCCCCAGGAAGACTAGGAGATCCTCCTCTGACTCACTGTAACCCCCCAGGAAGACTAGGAGATCCTCCTCTGACTCACTGTAACCCCCCAGGAAGACTAGGAGATCCTCCTCTGACTCACTGTACCCCCAGGAAGACTAGGAGATCCTGCTCTGACCCACTGTAACCCCCAGGAAGACTAGGAGATCCTCTTCTGACTCACTGTACCCCCAGGAAGACTAGGAGATCCTGCTCTGACCCACTGTAACCCCCCAGGAAGACTAGGAGATCCTGCTCTGACCCATCTCTCCATCAGACCATCAGTCTTCTCCCAGTTCACCATAGCTGATGCCGCCCCCCCAAACAACACTAAAGCCCTTCTGACCAGTTCTACATCTCCCTCCCCTCTAACAAACACTGTGACATCATCAGCATAAGTTGACAATAAAATCGTCTCACCACCTACTACCGCTGGAACTGACAACCCCTGCAGCCTCTCCGTCAGCCTCTCCGTCAGCCTCTCCCTCAGCCTAAAGCCCCTGCAGTCGCTCCCTCAGCCTCTCCCTCAGCCTACAACCCCTGCAGCCTCTCCTTCAGCCTCTCCCTCAGCCTCTTTCTCAGCCTACAACCCCTGCAGCCTCTCCGTCAACCTCTGTTTCAGCCTCTCCCTCAGTCTCTCCCTCAGCCTCTCCCTCAGCCTCTCCCTCAGCCAACAACCCATGCAGTCTCTCCCTCAGCCTCTCCCTCAGCCAACAACCCATGCGGTCTCTCACTCAGCCTCTCCCTCAGTCACTCCCTCAGTCTCTCCCTCAGTCTCCCCCTGCAGCTTCTCCCTTCAGCCTCTCCCTCAGCCTCTCCGTCAGCCTCTCCCTCAGCCTAAAACCCCTGCAGTCTCTCCCTCAGCCTCTCCCTCAGCCAACAACCCATGCGGTCTCTCACTCAGCCTCTCCCTCAGTCTCTCCCTCAGCCTCTCCGTCAGCCTCTCCCTCAGCTTAAAACCCCTGCAGTCTCTCCCTCAGCCTCTCCCTCAGCCAACAACCCATGCGGTCTCTCACTCAGCCTCTCCCTCAGTCTCTCCCTCAGCCTCTCCGTCAGCCTCTCCCTCAGCTTAAAACCCCTGCAGCCTCTCCATAAGCCTACACAGCAGGGGTTCTATAGCTTAACAGTAGAGCTGACCCAAGAGTGGACAGCCCTGCCTAATTCCTCTCTTAACTGGGACTGGCCGGCTCAGCCCACCCCCCACTTTTACCATAACAAAAGCCCCACTATACAATAACTTGACCCATGATGTAAACCCACATCCCAGGCCAATCGCTTCCAGATAGGCATGACACTCTATCAAAAGCTTTTTTATTGATCTATCTAAATGAGTCCCAGGTCCTGATCATACATCCTGGTGATGTCTAACTAAATGAGTCCCAGGTCCTGATCATACATCCTGGTGATGTCTAACTAAATGAGTCCCAGGTCCTGATCATACATCCTGGTGATGTCTATCACATCTCTCAAAATAATCAAGTTGTCCATTATTGTCCGCCCAGGCACACAGCAGTTCTAGTCCCTGTGAAATATTGTGTCCAAACAACTTTTCATACGATTTGCCAAACACTTGGACAGTATGATACTGGCCTCCAGTTCTTCAATAGAGCTAGGTACCCCTTCTTCAGCAGTAGTGACAGCACTGCCCGCTGGACTCCCGAAATACCTCTAAGAGGTCCCTCCCCACTACACCCCAGAAACATTTAGAAAACTCAGCTGTCAGTCCATCGACCCCCGGCGCACGGCCTGGGGAGAGTTCCTGAAACTAAAGATCATCCTCCAGCCCAGCACTCTGCTTAGGCAGCCTTTGTAGAATCTCCTGAGCACACTGTGGAACAGTGTTGTTGTCTGCGTAGAAGTCCATAGTCATCCTCCTCATCTCTGCTGGATCCAACGTCAGAGACCCTGAAAGACGCCATGGATGGAACATCTGCTTCTGCTGCTCCGACTTCCTCTCCAGGTTGAAGAGGAACGCCCTCGGAGCATCCGTGTCCGTCAGGGTAGCCGCCTGACTTCCTCTCCAGGTTGAAGAGGAACGCCCTCGGAGCATCCGTGTCCGTCAGGGTAGCCACCTGACTTCCTCTCCAGGTTGAAGAGGAACGCCCTCGGAGCATCCGTGTCCGTTTGGGTAGCCACTTGACTTCCTCTCCAGGTTGAAGAAGGCCCTCGGAGCATCCATGTCCGTCAGGGTGGCCACCCGTGCTCTAATGAGCACATCCTTCACCTGATCCTGTAAAAAAGACCCCAGCTGTGTCCACTTAGCCATCAATTCCCCCTCTGACCATAAATCTTGCTGCCCAATAAGGCTACCCTCAATGCCTCTAATATCCTTCTCCAACCTCTGAATAGTAGACCTTATCCTAGCTGTACCATAGGCAGAGTACTGTTGACAAAACACCATTACTTGTGTTTTCCCTTCCTCCCACCATTGTCTTAGGTTCTCAAACGCAGCTTTCCTCCCTTTCCACCTCTCCCAAAAGACACCACATCTCTCACAAAATGAAAATAATTTAACACAAAAGCGCCAGTAAGACCTCGGACGAGTTACAACTGTCAAGCTACAGTATACTCAACTGTTACCATATGGTCTAAAAAACCACTAGGGCAGATCTGGGAGCCCAGAACCCTGTTCCAGCTCCAGAACCCTGTTATAGCTCCAGAACCCTGTTCCAGCTCCAGAACCCTGTTATAGCTCCAGAACCCTGTTACAGATCCAGAACCCTGTTCCAGCTCCAGAACCCTGTTATAGCTCCAGAACCCTGTGCCAGCTCCAGAATCCTGTTATAGCTCCAGAACCCTGTTATAGCTCCAGAACCCTGTTATAGCTCCAGAACCCTGTTCCAGCTCCAGACTCCTGTTATAGCTCCAGAACCCTGTTATAGCTCCAGAACCCTGTTATAGCTCCAGAACCCTGTTCCAGCTCCAGACTCCTGTTATAGCTCCAGAACCCTGTTATAGCTCCAGCACCCTGTTATAGCTCCAGAACCCTGTTCCAGCTCCAGAATCCTGTTATAGCTCCAGAACCCTGTTCCAGCTCCCCCTACTGACATAGATCCTCTCTAGCCTTCCTCCTATATAATCCTCCCCTACACTACCTTCACTCATGTGTAACTCCCTCTCCACCACTATCACTGTGGGTCCCCTATAGGAACACCACATGTCCCCTATAGGAACACCACATGTCCCCTATAGGAACACCACATGTCCCCTATAGGAACACCACATGTCCCCTATAGGAACACCACATGTCCCCTATAGGAACACCACATGTCCCCTATAGGAACACCACATGTAAAAGTGTAGGCCTACTGAACTCATACACTACAGCCCTCCTATTCCTGTCTCTTACTGAACTCATACACTACAGTCGTCCTATTCCTGTCTCTTACTGAACTCATACACTACAGTCCTCCTATTCCTGTCTCTTACTGAACTCATACACTACAGTCCTCCTATTCCTGTCTCTTACTGAACTCATACACTATACAGCCCTCCTATTCCTGTCTCTTACTGAACTCATACACTACAGTCCTCCTATTCCTGTCTCTTACTGAACTCATACACTACAGTCCTCCTATTCCTGTCTCTAACTCATACACTACAGCCCTCCTATTCCTGTCTCTAACTGAACTCATACACTACAGTCCTCCTATTCCTGTCTCTAACTCATAGACTACAGCCCTCCTATTCCTGTCTCTTACTGAACTCATACACTACAGCCCTCCTATTCCTGTCTCTTACTGAACTCATACACTACAGCCCTCCTATTCCTGTCTCTTACTGAACTCATACACTGCAGCCCTCCTATTCCTGTCTCTTACTGAACTCATACACTACAGTCCTCCTATTCCTGTCTCTTACTGAACTCATACACTACAGCCCTCCTATTCCTGTCTCTTACTGAACTCATACACTGCAGCCCTCCTATTCCTGTCTCTTACTGAACTCATACACTACAGTCCTCCTATTCCTGTCTCTTACTGAACTCATACACTACAGCCCTCCTATTCCTGTCTCTTACTGAACTCATACACTACAGCCCTCCTATTCCTGTCTCTTACTGAACTCATACACTACAGCCCTCCTATTCCTGTCTCTTACTGAACTCATACACTACAGCCCTCCTATTCCTGTCTCTTACTGAACTCATACACTACAGCCCTCCTATTCCTGTCTCTTACTGAACTCATACACTACAGCCCTCCTATCCCTGTCTCTTACTGAACTCATACACTACAGCCCTCCTATTCCTGTCTCTTACTGAACTCATACACTACAGCCCTCCTATCCCTGTCTCTTACTGAACTCATACACTACAGTCCTCCTATTCCTGTCTCTTACTGAACTCCTACACTACAGCCCTCCTATTCCTGTCTCTTACTGAACTCATACACTACAGCCCTCCTATCCCTGTCTCTTACTGAACTCATACACTACAGCCCTCCTATTCCTGTCTCTTACTGAACTCATACACTACAGCCCTCCTATTCCTGTCTGTTACTGAACTCATACACTACAGCCCTCCTATTCCTGTCTCTTACTGAACTCATACACTACAGTCCTCCTATTCCTGTCTCTTACTGAACTCATACACTACAGTCCTACTATTCCTGTCTCTTACTGAACTCCTACACTACAGCCCTCCTATTCCTGTCTCTTACTGAACTCATACACTACAGCCCTCCTATTCCTGTCTCTTACTGAACTCATACACTACAGTCCTACTATTCCTGTCTCTTACTGAACTCCTACACTACAGCCCTCCTATTCCTGTCTCTTACTGAACTCATACACTACAGCCCTCCTATTCCTGTCTCTTACTGAACTCATACACTACAGCCCTCCTATCCCTGTCTCTTACTGAACTCATACACTACAGCCCTCCTATTCCTGTCTCTTACTGAACTCATACACTACAGCCCTCCTATTCCTGTCTCTTACTGAACTCATACACTACAGCCCTCCTATCCCTGTCTCTTCCCCCAGTTATTACAGCCCACTCTTGAAGCCTCCATTAAAAGGAATGAAAAGGAAAATCAAGAAACCCAACAGAGGGAACAGACAAGGGAAAGAAATCCCCTGTGATGCAGGATCAGACCCATCAGGATCAGACCCATCAGGATCAGACTCACCACCCACAGCCTCCTCTCACCACCCACAGCCCCTCACACCACTCACAGCAAGAGAGGAGGAGGAGAGGAGGAGAGGAGGAGAGGAAGAGAGGAGGAGAGGAAGAGAGGAGGAGAGGAGGAGAGGAAGAGAGGAAGTGAGGAAGAGAGGAAGTGAGGAGGGGAGGAAGAGAGGAGGAGAGGAAGAGAGGAGGAGAGGAGGAGAGGAGGAGAGGAAGTGAGGAGGGGAGGAAGAGAGGAGGAGAGGAAGAGAGTACGAGAGGAAGAGGAAGAGAGGAGGAGAGGAAGAGAGGAGGAGAGGAAGAGAGGAAGAGAGGAGGAGAGGAAGAGAGGAGGAGAGGAAGAGAGGAAGAGAGGAAGAGAGGACGAGAGGAGGAGAGGAAGAGAGGAAGAGAGGAGGAGAGGAAGAGAGGAGGAGAGGAAGAGAGGAAGAGAGGAAGAGAGGAGGAGAGGAAGAGAGGAGGAGAGGAAGAGAGGATGAGAAGCTCTAAATCTTCAGCGATGAAGGGCTCTAATTCATTTTCCAAAATGAAGGATTATTCTGAATAATAACGAACGCCGCTGGACGAAGACGAAATAGCGTTTCTTCATCCTGTACTTGGCAGTTGGCTGCGGTGTGTTGTGATCGTGACCGATTAGCCTTTAAAATATATATATATATATTATAAAATAATAATTTGGTGGGTGCTTATATTTGTACTATTTCACAAGTGTGTATTATATACATCTCTAACTCATAGACTACAGCCCTCCTATTCCTGTCTCTTACTGAACTCATACACTACAGCCCTCCTATTCCTGTCTCGAACTCATAGACTACAGCCCTCCTATTCCTGTCTCTTACTGAACTCATACACTACAGCCCTCCTATTCCTGTCTCTTACTGAACTCATACACTACAGCCCTCCTATTCCTGTCTCTTACTGAACTCATACACTGCAGCCCTCCTATTCCTGTCTCTTACTGAACTCATACACTACAGCCCTCCTATTCCTGTCTCTTACTGAACTCATACACTACAGCCCTCCTATCCCTGTCTCTTACTGAACTCATACACTACAGCCCTCCTATTCCTGTCTCTTACTGAACTCATACACTACAGCCCCCCTATCCCTGTCTCTTACTGAACTCCTACACTACAGCCCTCCTATTCCTGTCTCTTACTGAACTCATACACTACAGCCCTCCTATTCCTGTCTCTTACTGAACTCATACACTACAGTCCTACTATTCCTGTCTCTTACTGAACTCCTACACTACAGCCCTCCTATTCCTGTCTCTTACTGAACTCATACACTACAGCCCTCCTATTCCTGTCTCTTACTGAACTCATACACTACAGCCCTCCTATTCCTGTCTCTTACTGAACTCATACACTACAGCCCTCCTATTCCTGTCTCTTACTGAACTCATACACTACAGCCCTCCTATTCCTGTCTCTTACTGAACTCATACACTACAGCCCTCCTATTCCTGTCTCTTACTGAACTCATACACTACAGCCCTCCTATCCCTGTCTCTTCCCCCAGTTATTACAGCCCACTCTTGAAGCCTCCATTAAAAGGAATGAAAAGGAAAATCAAGAAACCCAACAGAGGGAACAGACAAGGGAAAGAAATCCCCTGTGATGCAGGATCAGACCCATCAGGATCAGACCCATCAGGATCAGACTCACCACCCACAGCCTCCTCTCACCACCCACAGCCCCTCACACCACTCACAGCAAGAGAGGAGGAGGAGAGGAGGAGAGGAAGAGAGGAGGAGAGGAAGAGAGGAGGAGAGGAGGAGAGGAAGAGAGGAAGTGAGGAAGAGAGGAAGTGAGGAGGGGAGGAAGAGAGGAGGAGAGGAAGAGAGGAGGAGAGGAGGAGAGGAGGAGAGGAAGTGAGGAGGGGAGGAAGAGAGGAGGAGAGGAAGAGAGTACGAGAGGAAGAGGAAGAGAGGAAGAGAGGAGGAGAGGAAGAGAGGAGGAGAGGAAGAGAGGAAGAGAGGAGGAGAGGAAGAGAGGAGGAGAGGAAGAGAGGAAGAGAGGACGAGAGGAGGAGAGGAAGAGAGGAAGAGAGGAGGAGAGGAAGAGAGGAGGAGAGGAAGAGAGGAGGAGAGGAAGAGAGGAAGAGAGGAAGAGAGGAGGAGAGGAGGAGAGGAAGAGAGGAGGAGAGGAAGAGAGGATGAGAAGCTCTAAATCTTCAGCGATGAAGGGCTCTAATTCATTTTCCAAAATGAAGGATTATTCTGAATAATAACGAACGCCGCTGGACGAAGACGAAATAGCGTTTCTTCATCCTGTACTTGGCAGTTGGCTGCGGTGTGTTGTGATCGTGACCGATTAGCCTTTAAAAAATATATATATATATATATTATAAAATAATAATTTGGTGGGTGCTTATATTTGTACTATTTCACAAGTGTGTATTATATACATCTCTAACTCATAGACTACAGCCCTCCTATTCCTGTCTCTTACTGAACTCATACACTACAGCCCTCCTATTCCTGTCTCGAACTCATAGACTACAGCCCTCCTATTCCTGTCTCTTACTGAACTCATACACTACAGCCCTCCTATTCCTGTCTCTTACTGAACTCATACACTACAGCCCTCCTATTCCTGTCTCTTACTGAACTCATACACTGCAGCCCTCCTATTCCTGTCTCTTACTGAACTCATACACTACAGCCCTCCTATTCCTGTCTCTTACTGAACTCATACACTACAGCCCTCCTATCCCTGTCTCTTACTGAACTCATACACTACAGCCCTCCTATTCCTGTCTCTTACTGAACTCATACACTACAGCCCCCCTATCCCTGTCTCTTACTGAACTCATACACTACAGCCCTCCTATTCCTGTCTCTTACTGAACTCATACACTGCAGCCCTCCTATTCCTGTCTCTTACTGAACTCATACACTACAGCCCTCCTATTCCTGTCTCTTACTGAACTCCTACACTACAGCCCTCCTATTCCTGTCTCTTACTGAACTCATACACTACAGCCCTCCTATTCCTGTCTCTTACTGAACTCATACACTACAGCCCTCCTATCCCTGTCTCTTACTGAACTCATACACTACAGCCCTCCTATTCCTGTCTCTTACTGAACTCATACACTACAGCCCTCCTATTCCTGTCTCTTACTGAACTCATACACTACAGCCCTCCTATCCCTGTCTCTTACTGAACTCATACACTACAGCCCTCCTATTCCTGTCTCTTACTGAACTCATACACTACAGCCCTCCTATCCCTGTCTCTTACTGAACTCATACACTACAGCCCTCCTATTCCTGTCTCTTACTGAACTCATACACTACAGCCCTCCTATTCCTGTGTGAACACATATACATCTGTTTTTTTTCTTCATATCTCAACTCCCCCTGAGACCCTGTGAGAGTGGGGTCACGGCCAGGGTCAGCCGTTATCAACAGTGTGTTTCTTTTGTTTTCTCTAAGGGCTTAAAATGCAATTAGACATTCTGGGCTGCTGCTCTTCTCCTGTCCTCCCTCCTGTCCAGCACTCAGTCTACTCTGTCTGTCTGTCTTTCCAGTCCCAAGGCTAGGGGCACATGTTATGTAGTTTATCAGTTTGGGGTTAAATTAGGTTAGGGTTAGTCATATCTGAATGTCACTGCCTTGGAGCCTTTTCTCTCTCTCTCTCTCTCTCTCTCTCTCTCTCTCTCTCTCTCTCTCTCTCTCTCTCTCTCTCTCTCTCTCTCTCTCTAAAGTGAAGTAGATAATAAACAAAAGTGAAATAAACAGTACAAAATTAACAGTAAACATTACACTCACAAAAGAATAAAGACATTTCAAATGTCATATTATGTCTATATACAGTGTTGTAATGGTGTGCAAATAGTACAAAAGGGAAAATAAATAAACATAAATATGGGTTGTATTTACAATGGTGTTTGTTCTTCACTGGTTGCCCTTTTCTTGTGGAAACAGGTCACACATCTTGCTGCTGTGATGGCACACTGTGGTATTTCACTCAATAGATATGGGAGTTTAACAAAATTGGATTTTGTTTTTTCGAATTCTTTGTGGATCTGTGTAAACTGAGGGAAATATGTGTCTCTTAGTATATGGTCATACATTTGTCAGGAGGTTAAGGAAGTGCAGCTCAGTTTCCACCTCATTTTGTGGGCAGTGTGCACATAGCCTGTCTTCTCTTGAGAGCCAGGTCTGCCTTATTATAATGAGAATAACAATACATTAAAGCAATAGTAGTAGACCAGTCTCAACATGACTGAGGAGACACATGACATGGTATGAAAGTCAAAAGAATGGGGAATATTATTGACATTACATTGCACTTTTCACTGGCTGTCCCTCAGGTTGTGGCTGGAGGACACATATTTGGCTGCCAAAACTGCACCTTTCAGCTTTTCACCGAATAAATATGAGATTTTATCTTCATCTTTTATAGTTTCAAATTCTTTGTATTGAATTATAATTTTGGGAAAGAAATATTCTCTTAGGTCTGAGTATTTGTCACAGTGTAATAGGAAATGCAGCTCTGTCTGAGCACAGCCTGTCCTCTCTGGGCAGCCAGGTTTGTCTGTGACGACTGGTCTCTATATAGCCAGACTGTCCTCTCTGGGCAGCCAGGTTTGTCTGTGACGACTGGTCTCTATATAGCCAGACTGTCCTCTCTGGGCAGCCAGGTTTGTCTGTGACGACTGGTCTCTATATAGCCAGACTGTCCTCTCTGGGCAGCCAGGTTTGTCTGTGTCGACCGGTCTCTACAGCCAGACTGTGCTCACCCAGTCTGTACCTAGTCAGTGTTCTATCAGTCACAGTGGTCAGATAGTACATGGTAGCAGACTGTCTGTTTAGAGCCAAATAGCACTGAAGTTTACTTTGATTTGTTGTGGTGCCTTTCCAATAGGTGATATATTTTTACTTTTGTTTTGTGATGATTTGGTTGGGCCAGATCTTCTGAGTGGTGTCCTGAGGCTCTATGCGGTTGGTTTGGGTTAGTGATCTGAGCCTCTTCTCTTGTTTCATCTCTTGACATTGCAGAGCTGTGTGATGGAATGTTTTTGGGTCACTTGTTGTAAAATTTGATGGCTCTTTTTTCTATTGGAATGAGGAGGGGGTCTTGGCCCAATTCTGCTCTACATGCGTTATTTGGAGTTTTTCTTTGCACTTGCAATACAGTCTTGAAAAACTCTGCATGCAGTATTTCAATTGGAAATTCATTATTAGAGAGAGGATGTCACGATCCTCGGAAGGGACAGACCAAGGCGCAGCGAGATATCCAGTATACATGTTTATTCAACAACGTAACTGGGACAAAATGCAACAAAACGACAATCGTGACGCTGAACATAACATGTGCACTAACCAAGCTATGTACAAACAATAACCCACCAAATGCTATAGAAAACCCCAACCATATATATGGTTCCCAATTAGAGACAACGACACACAGCTGCCTCTAATTGGGAACCATTACCCCAACATAGAAATAGACAAACTAGAACCAAAACTCTGGCCTGGACGTGACAGAGGACCCCATACTTCACTGCCATATAGAGCAATTGGTTCTATAACTGGTTGGAAAATGTTGAGCCAGATTCTAATTGGAATTTCGATTTTAAATGTTCCTTTTAATGGCATAGAATGCTCTTCTTGCTTTGTCTCTCAGCTCGTTCACAGCCATGTGAAAGCTACCTGTGTTGCTGATATTTAGTCCTAGATATGTGTTGTTTCTGGTGTGTTCTAATAGAACTGTGTCCAAATACAATTTATATTTGTCATCCTGATTTCCGGGCCTTTTTCGGGAATATCATTACATTCGTGGTTAACGTTCAGAGCCCAGGTCTGACAGAACCTGTGATTAACGATCAGAGCCCAGGTCTGACAGAACCTGTGGTTAACGGTCAGAGCCCAGGTCTGACAGAACCTGTAGTTAACGGTCAGAGCCCAGGTCTGACAGAACCTGTGATTAACGATCAGAGCCCAGGTCTGACAGAACCTGTACAGATGATGGTGCTGCTGTAACTCCTCTTTAGTGGGAGACAGAGCCCAGGTCTGACAGAACCTGTACAGATGATGGTGCTGCTGTAACCCCTCTTTAGTGGGAGACAGCAGCACCAGGGCATCTGCGTACAGCAGATACTTGATTTCAGTGTTGTGTAGGGTGATACCAGGTGCTGCCGATTCCTCTAATGTTTTTGCCAATTCATTAGTTTTGAGCAGCCCTGTTTCACTCATGTCCCTCTGTCTCTCTGTCTGTCTGTCTCTCTCTCTCTCTCTCTCTCTCTCTCTCTGTCTGTCTGTCTGTCTGTCTGTCTGTCTCTCTTGTTTATGTTCTTTATGTTTATGGACTCCTCAATTAGTGTCAGCTGCTTGCTGTTGTACTGTGCTTTTTTGGTTCTGAGTGTACGTTTATAGAGTTTTAAAGTCTCTGTCTCTGTCTCTGTCTCTCTCTCTCTCTCTCTCTCTCTCTCTCTCTCTCTCTCTCAGAGATACAGTAGTAATACAGCAGCTGAAAAATTGATTTGTAGTAAACAGAAGCAACCACACACACACACACACACACACAAGAATCTGGCTGACAGTGGCTCTTCCTGCTGTGTCTGGCCTGTGAGTTTTCTCGCCAGGCAGCCAACCAATCACTACGTCTGCTGGCTGTGAGGCAGATGGATGGCCGGGGTCAGTTACTGGACAGAGTACACACCCAAGCATGAACACACACAAACACACACACGCACACCAAAGCAGGAACACTCTCACACACACACACACCCAAGCATGAACACGCTCGCACGCGCACGCACACACACACACACACACACACACACACACACACACACACACACACACACACACACACACACACACACACACACACACACACACACACACTCTGTCACTCAGTCACACACTTCACACTCGTTTCAGACAGACTATTCAGACAGACACTCATCTACCACAGCATACCCACCCACTGTTTGCAAACTGTCTCAGATATGTCCACACACTCCCCCTGTCAGTTGTCATAACACTGGCACTGTCTCCCAGACAGTCTCCCCTGTCATCTGTCATAACACTGGCAGTATCTCCCAGTCTCCCCTGTCATCTGTCATAACACTGGCAGTAACTCCCAGACAGTCTCCCCTGTCAGTTGTCATAACACTGGCAGTAACTCCCAGACAGTCTCCCCTGTCATCTGTCATAACACTGGCAGTAACTCCCAGACAGTCTCCCCTGTCATCTGTCATAACACTGGCAGTAACTCCCAGACAGTCTCCCCTGTCAGTTGTCATAACACTGGCAGTAACTCCCAGACAGTCTCCCCTGTCATCTGTCATAACACTGGCAGTATCTCCCAGTCTCCCCTGTCATCTGTCATAACACTGGCAGTAACTCCCAGACAGTCTCCCCTGTCAGTTGTCATAACACTGGCAGTAACTCCCAGACAGTCTCCCCTGTCATCTGTCATAACACTGGCAGTAACTCCCAGACAGTCTCCCCTGTCAGTTGTCATAACACTGGCAGTAACTCCCAGACAGTCTCCCCTGTCAGTTGTCATAACACTGGCAGTAACTCCCAGACAGTCTCCCCTGTCATCTGTCATAACACTGGCAGTAACTCCCAGACAGTCTCCCCTGTCATCTGTCATAACACTGGCAGTAACTCCCAGACAGTCTCCCCTGTCAGTTGTCATAACACTGGAGGTACAGTGGCAAGAAAAAGTATGTGAATCCTTTGGAATTACCTGGATTTCTGCATAAATTGGTCATAAAATTTGATCTTATCTTCAGGAATGTTGGACCATTCCTCTTTACAAAACTGTTTCAGTTCAGCAAAATTCTTGGGATGTCTGGTGTGAACTGCTTTCTCGAGGTCATGCCACAGCTTCTCAATTGGGTTGATTGCCACTCCAAAAGGCGTATTTACTTCTGTGTTTTGGGTCGTTGTCCTGTTGCATCACCCAACTTCTGTTGAACTTCAATTGGCAGACAGAGAGCCTAACAATCTCCTGCAAAATGTCTTGATAAACTTGGGAATACATTTTTCCGTCGATGATAGCAAACTATCCAGGCCCTCTGGCAGCAAAGCAGCTCCAAACAATGATGCTCCCTCCACCATACTTTACAGTTGGAATTCGTTTTTGATTTGATTTGATGTTGGTGTGCTGTGCCTTTCTTTCTCCACACATAGTGGTGTGTGTTCCTTCCAAACAACTCAACTTTAGTTTCATCTGTCCACAGAATATTCTGCCAGTAGCGCTGTGGAACCTCTAGGTGCTCTTTTACGAACTTCAGACGTGCAGCAATGTTTTTTATGGACAGCAGTGGCTTCTTCCGTGGTGTCCTCCCATGAACACCATTCTTGTTTAGTGTTTTACGTATATCTATGACTCGTCAACAGAGATGTTAGCATGTTCCAGAGATTTCTGCAAGTCTTTAGCTGACACTCTTGGATTCTTCTTAACCTCATTGAGAATTCTGCGCTGTGCTCTTTGCAGGACGGACACTCCCAGGGAGAGTAGCAACAGTGCTGAACTTTCTCCATTTATAGACAATTTGTCAATTTGACTGATGAACATCAAGGCTTTTAGAGATACTTTTGTAACCCTTTCCAGCTTTATGCAAGTCAACAATTCTTAATCTTGGGTCTTCTGAGATCTCTTTTGTTCGAGGCATGATTCACATCAGGCAATGATTCTTGTGAGTATCAAACTTTGTGAGTGTTTTTATAGGGCAGGGCAGCTCTAACCAATATCTCCAATCTTGTCTCATTGATTGAACTCCAGGTTAGCTGACTCCTGACTCCAGTTCGCTTTTGGAGAAGTCATTAGCCTAAGGGGTTCACATACTATGTGAACTACACTGTGAATGTTTAAAATGATTTATTCAATATCGACAAGAAAAATACAATACTTAGTGTGTTATTAGTTTAAGCACCTCGTGTTTGTCTGTTGTTGTGACTTAGATGAAGATCAGATCTAATTTTATGACCAATTTATGCAGAAATCCAGATCATTCCAAAAGGGTTCACATACTTTTTCTTGCCACTGTAGTTCCCTATGGGCCCTTGGTCAAAAGTAGTGCACTATACACTATAGAGGGAATAGGGTGACATGTGAGGCCCACCCCAAACCTTTCAGATGGGTAATTTCCCCATGGCAGCGTTCTCTGCCCCCAAGACAACAAACCCAATCCTAGATCCATTGATGTCGCAGGTCTTCACAAATTCTAAAATGTCATCAAATGTCAACATGCACCGGAGATGAAGGTAGATTAATACGATACGATTTCCATTTGTCTCCGACAACAAATTAACATGAGGAATACGCCGCCACGATGACAGGGTTTATATCTAAGACGTGCGTGCTCTGAAATTGTAATTTAGCGTCAGGCTTGAAGGCAATTCCTATATAGAATCAAGCTCCATCACTGTCTCTTGACAGGAAGCAGAGAGGAAGAGGATGAGAATATGAAAGTATGCTCATGGAGGACACTCCTCACACTGGTCACGCAATATAGGCTGCTTCCCAAATGGCAGCCTTTTCCCAATTCAGTCCGTTACTTTAAAAGGCCATCATCCTCGGAGTCGCCTCTTCACTGTTGACGTTGAGACTGGTGTTTTGCGGGTACTATTTAATGAAGCTGCCAGTTGAGGACTTGTGAGACGTCTGTTTCTCAAACTAGACACTCTAATGTACTTGTCCTCTGCTCAGTTGTGCACCGGAGCCTCCCACTCCTCTTTCTATTCTGGTTAGAGCCAGGTTGCGCTGTTCTGTGAAGGGAGTAGTACACAGCGTTGCATGAGATCTTCAGTTTATTGGCAATTTCTTGCCTGGAATAGCCTTCATTTCTCAGAACAAGAATAGACTGACGAGTTTCAGAAGAAAGTTATTTGTTTCTGGCCATTTTGAGCCTGTAATCGAACCCACAAATGCTGATGCTCCAGATACTCAACTAGTCTAAAGAAGGACAGTTTTATTGCTTCTTTAATCAGAACAACAGTTTTCAGCTGTGCTAACATAATTGCAAAATGGTTTTCTAATGATCAATTAGCCTTTTAAAATGATAAACTTGGATTAGATAACACAACGTGCCATTGGAACACAGGAGTGATGGTTGCTGATAATGGGCCTCTGTACGCCTATGTAGATATTCCATTTAAAATCAGCCGTTTCCAGCTACAATAGTCATTTAAAACATTAACAATGTCTACACTGTATTTCTGATCAATTTGATGTTATTTTAATGGACAATTTTTTTGATTTTCTTTCAAAAACAAGGACATTTCTATGTGGCCCCAAACTTTTGAACGGTAGTGTATATTTATAGGGAAAAGGGTGCTGTTTGGGACACAGCCGTGGTTTGGCTCTACATGCTTTCAAATGGCAGATCTGGTGAACTAACTAACTAATACAAGGGATACATGTATTTCAGTGTGTGTGTATGAGAGAGAGAGACAGAGACAGAGACAGAGACAGAGACAGAGACAGAGACAGAGACAGAGACAGAGACAGAGACAGACAGACAGACAGACAGACAGACAGAGGGACATGAGTGTAACAGGGCTGCTCAATACTTAACATCTACATTAATGAGAGAGAGAAACAGAGACAGAGACAGAGGCAGAGAGAGAGAGAGAGAGAGAGAGAGAGAGAGAGAGAGAGAGAGAGAGAGAGAGAGAGAGAGAGAGAGAGAGAGAGAGAGAGAGAGAGAGAGAGAGAGTGTCTGTGTGTGCGTGGCAGGCTGAAGAGGCTGAGGGTGAGTGTGCATCGTGACTGGGAGGTGGTTTGAGTGGGTGTAGGGGAGTAGGGTGGTGGTGGAAGTCGTGTGGTTTGTGTGTATGTGAGAGTGTTGAGCTACAATGTGGGAGAGCAGATACAACTCTGTTAGGCGTTTCTTCTTCTATATTATAAAACCGCTGAGAATAACAATCAACGCAGGAAAGAAAGAGAGAGAGATAGCAAAACAGAAAGAGAGAGATATCAAAACAAAGAGAGAGAGACAGCAAAACAAAGAGAGAGAGACAGCAAAACAAAGAGAGAGAGACAGCAAAACAAAGAGAGAGAGACAGCAAAACAAAGAGGGAGAGACAGCAAAACAAAGAGAGAGAGACAGCAAAACAAAGAGAGAGAGACAGCAAAACAAAGGGAGAGAGACAGCAAAACAAAGAGAGAGAGACAGCAAAACAAAGGGAGAGAGACAGCAAAACAAAGAGAGAGAGACAGCAAAACAAAGAGAGAGAGACAGCAAAACAAAGAGAGAGAGACAGCAAAACAAAGAGGGAGAGACAGCAAAACAAAGAGAGAGAGACAGCAAAACAAAGAGAGAGAGACAGCAAAACAAAGAGAGAGAGACAGCAAAACAAAGAGAGAGAGAGATAGGAAAGGAGATAATGAAGACAAGATGAAAAGACAGGAAGGGAGATTTCAAAGTAGACTTCACCTCCACTCTGCTCGACTTGTACAGCACATCGTGGATAACTCAAGTAAACAATGGCGACTTCTGCATTAACTTTCACTGCACAGTATACACAAAGAGTTCTAGGCTGTCAATGTCTGTTCCAGTCATGATTACATTATTGACATTTAATTAGCTTTCTCTTTGTTGCTTTTGTTCTGCATACTACATTACTGCCTCTTCAATTTTACGACTCCCTAATTTCAAAGATGAAAGCTTGTAATGCGATTTTCCCTCTCATTCCCTCTCAAACGTGCACCTCACCAGGACAGGATTTGTAAAACTCTGCATTAGGCCCTAATAGAGTCGTCTGAGTGGTATCTTTGATGTTTGTCATTAGGGCTGGGTCAGTTGTGCAGGGGACCTCACGATACAATATCAATCACCATACTTAGGTGCCGATACGATATGTATTGCGATTCTCACGATTCTATATGTATTGAGAGTTTGATACTGGGATTTTATTGCGAATTGATATTCCAAACATATTTCTCACCGTATGTCTGCTGCAGAGAGACAAGAGAAAATGAGTTTTGATCAGTCATGAAAATAAAAGTGCTGAAAATATGTTTGTTTATGCTTGCTATTTAAAAAGAAGATGGAGAACAAGCTATAAGATAAAACATACTGGAGTTTTGGCACAGGTACAGACTACTAAAGCTAGCTAACGCTACCTAGCAACAAAAATATAATATCATCCAAAAATATATCAAGCTATGTAACTGTGTGGATTTCCCCCCTCCCCGTCACTATTGGTCATTGATCATGCCCCCTTCCCCGTCACTGTTGGTCATTGATCATGCCCCCCTCCCCGTCACTGTTGGTCATTGATCATGCCCCCCTCCCCGTCACTGTTGGTCATTGATCATGCCCCCCTCCCCGTCACTATTGGTCATTGATCATGTCTGAGTCTTTCACAGAAGACTTTTGATATCCCCCTTTGAATCAGCTGTTGTTTCCTGAGAGGAGAAAAGCAGACGTTTAAAAAAAGATATGCTACTTAGCATTTTATCTGGAAAAATGTCTGCCACGACTAGCGAAAGATGACAAGGTGGAGACCGTACCATAGCCATCATGACTATCCGAACCCCTCTTTGAAATGTAGTCAAGAGCATACGTACCCTAGTCTACTCCACAAAAACCAAGAGGAAGACACACGACAAGACAAATCGGTCTGCTCAGAGATCTGCATAGCATACAATCTACTCTACAGTAGGGTTGCAAAATTCCTGGAATGTTCCCAAATTCCCAGGTTTTCCAGAAATCTTGGTTGTAGGATTTCCCGGATTTCCTGCTTCCCTCCTAATTCTTTTAATCTTCCTTCCGGGATTTCTAGATTCCCACCCTACAGCAATATACCAGCCTTACCTGAGATCATATGACCAAAGCCTAACCTCTACCCCTAATCCCTAACACTGTCATTTACTGACCTTTGCCCTTCACCCCTAGAACCCAGAGGACCCAGAGTGTGAGTCAGGAGCCCCTGAAGAGGCAGGGGTCGTCGTCTGCAGGTCGCGCCCCCCAGCCCCTCTCCGCTCAGGCCATCAAGCACATCTGGGTGCGCACCGCCCTCTTCGAGAAGGTCCTGGACAAGATCGTCCAGTACATTGTGGATAATTCCAGGTAAGAAAAAAAAAAAAGGCGACTTCTGCTTTAATTTACACTGCACTGTATGCAAAGAGCTCTAGGTTGTCAATGTCTGTTCCAGTCATGATTATTTTATTTTTTACATTTAATTAGCTTTCTCCTTGTTGCTTTTGTTCTGCCCTCTACATTACTGCCTCTAATTTCATTCACTGTTTTCTCTTACATTAGGCCTAATGGGGTGTTTTTTCATGTTCGATCTCAATGCTCTTTTGTTGTTTCTCTACGTTGTGTGTGTGTGTGTGTGTGTGTGTGTGTGTGTGTGTGTGTGTGTGTGTGTGTGTGTGTGTGTGTGTGTGTGTGTGTGTGTGTGTGTGTGTGTGTGTGTGTGTGTGTGTGTGTGTGTGTGTGTGTGTGCGTATGCGCGTGTGTGTGTTGTCTCTACAGTAAGTACTATGAGACGGAGTCTCTGATGCATGACTCAGTGTTTGGACCCATCCTGGCATGTCTACTAGGTAAGTTGCCACTACGAGCTGTTATAAAAATGCTACATTTGTTTGTTAAAATGCTACAATGGGATGTTATAATCTCTCTATGGACTGTTATAATGCTACAATTGTCAGTAGTCTCTGTGTAGCATGTAGGTAGAGCCAGGCGCAGGACAACGGAGATGAGTACACCTTAAGATTTACTCATAAACAAACTACCAAAATTGGTAGTAAAAAGTACATGCTCACAAACATGAAAGACATCTAACAATAAACAAACACGCACAAAACCATGAGGGAAACAGAGGGTTTAAATAAGGAACAAATAATAAGGTGATTGGAAACCAGGTGTGTATGATGAAGACAAAAAACATAGAAATTGAAAAGTAGATCGGCGGTAGCTAGAAAACCGGTGACGTCGACCGCTGAAAGCCGCCCGAACTTCGGCTGAAGTCGTGACAACAATGGGATGTTATAATGTCTCTATGGACTGTTATAATGCTACATTGGGTTGTTATAATGTTCTGACCCTCTTTTACTTCTTCTTTCTCTCGCCCACCCCCTCCACCCCACCTCCAAGTGGGTCCCTGTGCTCTGGAGTATACTAAGCTGAAGACGTCCGACCACTTCTGGACGGACCCGTCTGCCAACGAGTTGGTCCAGCGCCACCGGATCCATGGGGCCCACCGGGGCCAGGATGCTTCCCCCAGCAGGAGGCCCGCTCTGGGGGTGAGAGAGGCTGGGTCCCTTTGGGTCCAGGGAATACGTGGGGCACTTACTGGCGGAGTCGATCAATACAGTACAATACATTCTGTGAGGATTCAATGAGTAGCTATGGCAATAATAATTTCCTGTTTATTTATTTAACCAGGATAGTCCACTCAGTAACAGTTGTTTTCCAGGGAGTCCTGGTAGTAGCTTCTCAGAAGGGCCTAGGCGATTGTGGTTGGACAATAGGGCTAAGTAACTACAGGGTTATTGGTTCAAATCCTCGATGGGTAAAGAACCCAGTCAATTTCAATCATGGTCACATGGGATGCGTACCTAATGACACCCTATTCCCTATATAGTGCACTACTGTTGACCAGGGCCCTATTCCCTATATAGTGCACTACCTTTGACCTAGGCCCGAAGGGTACTAGTCACATTCTGTTAAAGGTCCCCAAAGCACACACTTCCCTGGGTCTCTCCTCTTTTCAGCTAGCTGCAAAAAAACACTCAAACTGGGCAGTTTTAGTTCTACATTCAAAGACTCAATCATGGACACTTTTACTGACACTTGTGGCTGCATCGCGTGATGTGTTTTGTCTCTACCATTTTGTCTTTTGTGATGTTGTTTGTGCCTAACAATGTTTGTGCTGCTACCATGTTGTGTTGTTGTCATGTTGTGTTGTCATGTTGCGGAGTCTCTCTTTATCTAGTGTTGTGGCACCTCTCTTGTCGTGATGTGTGTTTTGTACTACATTTTTATTTTTAAACCCAGCCCGCGTCCCCGCAGGAGGCCTCTTGGTAGGCCCTCATTGTAAATAAGTATTTGTTCATAATTGACTTGCCTGGTTAAATAAAGGCTAAATAAAAATACTAACTAAATATATTTGAGACACAATCAGTCAGGATCTGAGTCACGTCCTTACACACTGAATACTCAATAACATAGACCTTTCTCCTGGCCTGTTTCAATAATGACATAGACCTTTCTCCTGGCCTGTTTCAATACTCAATAACATAGACCTTTCTCCTGGCCTGTTTCAATAATGACATTACCCTTTCTCCTGGCCTGTTTCAATACTCAATTACATAGACCTTTCTCCTGGCCTGTTTCAATAATGACATTACCCTTTCTCCTGGGCTGTTTCAATACTCAATTACATAGACCTTTCTCCTGGCCTGTTTCAATATTCAATAACATAGACCTTTCTCCTGGCCTGTTTCAATAATGACATAGACCTTTCTCCTGGCCTGTTTCAATAATGACATAGACCTTTCTCCTGGCCTGTTTCAATAATAACATAGACCTTTCTCCTGGCCTGTTTCAATAATGACATAGACCTTTCTCCTGGCCTGTTTCAATAATGACATAGACCTTTCTCCTGGCCTGTTTCAATAATGACATAGACCTTTCTCCTGGCCTGTTTCCCAGATCCGGAAGAGGCAGTCCAGCGTTAGCATGTCCGAGGATAAGTTTGCGGCATCTGCGCGGGAATATGTGGAATCTCTTCACCAGAACTCCCGTACTCATCTGCTCTACGGCAAAAACAACGTCCTGGTCCAACCGGTAAGACTACACAGAGTTTTAATACTGTCACATGTAGTAGTATTATTGTAGTACTGTGGAAATATTTTAGTACAGCCAAGAAGAGGATTAGCCACCTCTCTGAGCCGGCTTCCTCTCTAGGTTTCTTCCTGCAGGTAGGTTCATGCCTTCTAGGGAGTGTTTCTTAGCCAATGTGCTTCTACGTCTGCTTTGATTGCTCTTTGGGATTTTAGGCTGGTTTTCTGTGAAGCTCTTTGGGACAAGTGCTGATGTTAAAAGGGCTTTAAAAAATACATTTGATTGATTGATTAATTGGGATGGTCAATAAGACTTTGGGGTAGTTAGTAAATAAACCCTGAGAAAGTTGCCTCCTATATGATCCAGTCTGTTTGTCTCCTCCCTATATGATCCAGTCTGTTTGTCTCCTCCCTATGTGATCCAGTCTGTTTGTCTGCTCCCTATATGATCCAGTCTGTTTGTCTCCTCCCTATATGATCCAGTCTGTTTGTCTGCTCCCTATATGATCCAGTCTGTTTGTCTCCTCCCTATGTGATCCAGTCTGTTTGTCTGCTCCCTATATGATCCAGTCTGTTTGTCTCCTCCCTATATGATCCAGTCTGTTTGTCTCCTCTCTATATTATCCAGTCTGTTTGTCTGCTCCCTATATGATCCAGTCTGTTTGTCTCCTCCCTATATGATCCAGTCTGTTTGTCTGCTCCCTATATGATCCAGTCTGTTTGTCTCCTCTCTATATGATCCAGTCTGTTTGTCTGCTCCCTATATGATCCAGTCTGTTTGTCTCCTCCCTATATGATCCAGTCTGTTTGTCTGCTCCCTATATGATCCAGTCTGTTTGTCTGCTCCCTATATGATCCAGTCTGTTTGTCTCCTCCCTATATGATCCAGTCTGTTTGTCTGCTCCCTATATGATCCAGTCTGTTTGTCTGCTCCCTATATGATCCAGTCTGTTTGTCTCCTCCCTATATGATCCAGTCTGTTTGTCTGCTCCCTATATGATCCAGTCTGTTTGTCTCCTCCCTATATGATCCAGTCTGTTTGTCTCCTCCCTATATGATCCAGTCTGTTTGTCTGCTCCCTATATGATCCAGTCTGTTTGTCTGCTCCCTATATGATCCAGTCTGTTTGTCTGCTCCCTATATGATCCAGTCTGTTTGTCTGCTCCCTATATGATCCAGTCTGTTTGTCTCCTCCCTATATGATCCAGTCTGTTTGTCTCCTCCCTTTATGATCCAGTCTGTTTGTCTCCTCCCTATATGATCCAGTCTGTTTGTCTCCTCTCTATATGATCCAGTCTGTTTGTCTGCTCCCTATATGATCCAGTCTGTTTGTCTGCTCCCTATATGATCCAGTCTGTTTGTCTGCTCCCTATATGATCCAGTCTGTTTGTCTCCTCCCTATATGATCCAGTCTGTTTGTCTGCTCCCTATATGATCCAGTCTGTTTGTCTGCTCCCTATATGATCCAGTCTGTTTGTCTCCTCCCTATATGATCCAGTCTGTTTGTCTGCTCCCTATATGATCCAGTCTGTTTGTCTCCTCCCTATATGATCCAGTCTGTTTGTCTCTCCCTATATGATCCAGTCTGTTTGTCTCCTCCCTATATGATCCAGTCTGTTTGTCTCCTCCCTATATGATCCAGTCTGTTTGTCTGCTCCCTATATGATCCAGTCTGTTTGTCTGCTCCCTATATGATCCAGTCTGTTTGTCTGCTCCCTATATGATCCAGTCTGTTTGTCTCCTCCCTATATGATCCAGTCTGTTTGTCTCCTCCCTTTATGATCCAGTCTGTTTGTCTCCTCCCTATATGATCCAGTCTGTTTGTCTCCGCTCTATATGACCCAGTCTGTTTGTCTGCTCCCTATATGATCCAGTCTGTTTGTCTCCTCCCTATATGATCCAGTCTGTTTGTCTCCTCCCTATACGATCCAGTCTGTTTGTCTGCTCCCTATATGATCCAGTCTGTTTGTCTCCTCCCTATATGATCCAGTCTGTTTGTCTGCTCCCTATATAATCCAGCCTGTTTGTCTGCTCCCTATATGATCCAGTCTGTTTGTCTCCTCCCTATATGATCCAGTCTGTTTGTCTCCTCCCTATATGATCCAGTCTGTTTGTCTGCTCCCTATATGATCCAGTCTGTTTGTCTCCTCCCTATGTGATCCAGTCTGTTTGTCTGCTCCCTATATGATCCAGTCTGTTTGTCTCCTCCCTATATGATCCAGTCTGTTTGTCTCCTCTCTATATTATCCAGTCTGTTTGTCTGCTCCCTATATGATCCAGTCTGTTTGTCTCCTCCCTATATGATCCAGTCTGTTTGTCTCCTCCCTATATGATCCAGTCTGTTTGTCTGCTCCCTATATGATCCAGTCTGTTTGTCTCCTCTCTATATGATCCAGTCTGTTTGTCTGCTCCCTATATGATCCAGTCTGTTTGTCTCCTCCCTATATGATCCAGTCTGTTTGTCTGCTCCCTATATGATCCAGTCTGTTTGTCTGCTCCCTATATGATCCAGTCTGTTTGTCTCCTCCCTATATGATCCAGTCTGTTTGTCTGCTCCCTATATGATCCAGTCTGTTTGTCTGCTCCCTATATGATCCAGTCTGTTTGTCTCCTCCCTATATGATCCAGTCTGTTTGTCTGCTCCCTATATGATCCAGTCTGTTTGTCTCCTCCCTATATGATCCAGTCTGTTTGTCTCCTCCCTATATGATCCAGTCTGTTTGTCTGCTCCCTATATGATCCAGTCTGTTTGTCTGCTCCCTATATGATCCAGTCTGTTTGTCTGCTCCCTATATGATCCAGTCTGTTTGTCTCCTCCCTATATGATCCAGTCTGTTTGTCTCCTCCCTTTATGATCCAGTCTGTTTGTCTCCTCCCTATATGATCCAGTCTGTTTGTCTCCTCTCTATATGATCCAGTCTGTTTGTCTGCTCCCTATATGATCCAGTCTGTTTGTCTGCTCCCTATATGATCCAGTCTGTTTGTCTGCTCCCTATATGATCCAGTCTGTTTGTCTCCTCCCTATATGATCCAGTCTGTTTGTCTGCTCCCTATATGATCCAGTCTGTTTGTCTGCTCCCTATATGATCCAGTCTGTTTGTCTCCTCCCTATATGATCCAGTCTGTTTGTCTGCTCCCTATATGATCCAGTCTGTTTGTCTCCTCCCTATATGATCCAGTCTGTTTGTCTCCTCCCTATATGATCCAGTCTGTTTGTCTCCTCCCTATATGATCCAGTCTGTTTGTCTCCTCCCTATATGATCCAGTCTGTTTGTCTGCTCCCTATATGATCCAGTCTGTTTGTCTGCTCCCTATATGATCCAGTCTGTTTGTCTGCTCCCTATATGATCCAGTCTGTTTGTCTCCTCCCTATATGATCCAGTCTGTTTGTCTCCTCCCTTTATGATCCAGTCTGTTTGTCTCCTCCCTATATGATCCAGTCTGTTTGTCTCCTCTCTATATGATCCAGTCTGTTTGTCTGCTCCCTATATGATCCAGTCTGTTTGTCTCCTCCCTATATGATCCAGTCTGTTTGTCTCCTCCCTATATGATCCAGTCTGTTTGTCTCCTCCCTATACGATCCAGTCTGTTTGTCTGCTCCCTATATGATCCAGTCTGTTTGTCTCCTCCCTATATGATCCAGTCTGTTTGTCTGCTCCCTATATAATCCAGCCTGTTTGTCTGCTCCCTATATGATCCAGTCTGTTTGTCTCCTCCCTATATGATCCAGTCTGTTTGTCTCCTCCCTATATGATCCAGTCTGTTTGTCTCCTCCCTATATGATCCAGTCTGTTTGTCTGCTCCCTATATGATCCAGTCTGTTTGTCTGCTCCCTATATGATCCAGTCTGTTTGTCTGCTCCCTATATGATCCAGTCTGTTTGTCTCCTCCCTATATGATCCAGTCTGTTTGTCTCCTCCTTTATGATCCAGTCTGTTTGTCTCCTCCCTATATGATCCAGTCTGTTTGTCTCCTCTCTATATGATCCAGTCTGTTTGTCTGCTCCCTATATGATCCAGTCTGTTTGTCTCCTCCCTATATGATCCAGTCTGTTTGTCTCCTCCCTATATGATCCAGTCTGTTTGTCTCCTCCCTATACGATCCAGTCTGTTTGTCTGCTCCCTATATGATCCAGTCTGTTTGTCTCCTCCTATATGATCCAGTCTGTTTGTCTGCTCCCTATATAATCCAGCCTGTTTGTCTGCTCCCTATATGATCCAGTCTGTTTGTCTCCTCCCTATATGATCCAGTCTGTTTGTCTCCTCCCTATATGATCCAGTCTATTTGTCTCCTCCCTATATGATCCAGTCTGTTTGTCTCCTCCCTATATGATCCAGCCTGTTTGTCTCCTCCCTATATGATCCAGTCTGTTTGTGGAATTGCATACCGGCTCCTCTACAGAACACAATACAGTAAGAAGATAGGCAGAAACTGCTTCTCCAATAGAAATCCTTGATCAAACTTGTAGGCGATATCATGGCGACGTTGGCTAGCGAGCTTAGAAACACATCAGTGGGTCTAATTGCGAATGTGTGGGGCCGTCAAATAAATGGCACTCCCTCAATTTAAAGTCGTTTTTTACGAAAATGAATACTCCAGCACCCTCCCCTGTTTTACAAACTCCAGTATCCTCCGCTGTTTTCAATAGTTTAGCACTCTCCCCAGTTTTCAATACTTCCATCACCATCCCCTGTTTTCAATACTCCTGTACCCTTCCGTTTTCAATACTCCAGTTCCCTCACGTTTTTAAAACTCCAGCACCCTCCCCTGTTTTCAATATTCCAGCATCCTCCCCATTTTCAATATTCTAGCACCCTCCCCTGTTTTCAATATTCCAGCATCCTCCCCAGTTTTCAATACTCCATCACCATCCCCTATTTTCAATACTCCTGTACCCTTCCGTTTTCAATACTCCAGTTCCCTCACGTTTTTAAAACTCCAGCACCCTTCCCTGTTTTCAATAATCCAGCACCCTTCCCTGTTTTCAAAACTCCAGTACCCTTCCCTGTTTTCAATACTCCAGCACCCTCCCCTGTTTTCAATGTTCTAGCACCCTCCCCTACTTTCAATACTCCATCATCATCCCCTGTTTTCAATACAGTATCCCCCCTGTTTTACAAAATCCAGGACCCTCCCGTTTTCAATTCTCCATCACCCAGGCCTGCTTTCAATACTCCAGAACCCTCCCCTGTTTTCAATACCCCAGCACCCTCCCCTATTTTCAATATTCCTGCACTCTCCCCTGTTTTTAATACTCCAGCACAATCCCCTGTTTTCAATGCTTCAGGACCCTCCCTTGTTTTCAATTCTCTAGTACCCTCCCGTTTTCAATACTCCAGCACCCTCCCCTGCTTTCAATACTCCAGCACCAACCCGTTTTCAATACTCCAGTACCCTCCCCTGTTTTCAATACTATTGCACCCTCCCCTGTTTTCAATAATATAGCACTCTCCCCTGTTTTAATACTCCAGCACCCTCCCCTGTTTTCAATATTCCAGCATCCTCCCCGTTTTCAATATTCTAGCACCCTCCCCTGTTTTCAATACTCCAGCACCAACCCGTTTTCAATACTCCCTGCACCCTCCCATTTTCAATACTCCAATACCCTTCCCCTGTTTTCAATACTCCAATACCCTTCCCCTGTTTTCAATACTCCAGTACCCTCCCCTGCTTTCAATTCTCCAGCACCAACCCCTGTTTTCAATACTCCAATACCCTTCCCCTGTTTTCAATACTCCAGTACCCTCCCCTGCTTTCAATTCTCCAGCACCAACCCCTGTTTTCAATACTCCAATACCAACCCCTGTTTTCAATACTCCCCGCACCCTCCCATTTTCAATACTCCAATACCCTTCCCCTGTTTTCAATACTCCCTGCACCCTCCCATTTTCAATACTCAAATAACTTCCCCTGTTTTCAATACTTTTCTAAAAATGTTTTATAAGATCGGAGAACACATTGGGAGGGATCTTAGACCATTCCTCCATATAGAATCATTCCTGGTGCTTGATATCTTTTGTCTGCTCTTATGGACTGCCCTCTTGTGGTCAATTAACCATTTCTTTGTTGATTTTGATTAGTGTCTTGGGGTCTTTGTCTTGCTGGATGACCCACTTGCGGCCAAGTGTCAGCCTCCTGGTAGAGGCAACGAGGCTTTTGACTAAAATGTCCTGGTACTGGGTAACGACCATGATGCCGTTGACCTTCACACAGGCTCCAGGACCACTAGAAGAAAATAGCTCCGTAGCATCATAACATTCACTACCATATTTTACAGTAGGGATGAGGGACTTTTCTGCGTATGTTTCTGATTCTTCAATGCCAAACCCACCACTGGTGTGCGTGGCCAAGAGATTTATTTTAATTTGACCATAGCACCCCGCCTGAAGTTTGATAAACGGCATTTGCACTTGGATTGGAACCGGTGCTATCATCAGATGACATGAAAATAGAGCTCTTTACCCCCATAGAAGAAAGAAATGGAGGTGTTGCGGGGGTACCTGTCCCTTCACCAGTCAGGGGACAACCTCACCCTGAAGTGGACCCCTAACCAGCTCATCAACGGCACCCTGGGGGACTGTGACCTGGAGAAGAGGTAGGTAGAGCCCTGCAGGACATAAACGTGTAGTATGTAGAAACATATTGTGAGGTAGACCCTCCTATTTAACCATTATTTAACTAGGCAAGTCAGTTAAGAACAAATTCTTATTTACAATGACGGCCTAATCCGGAAACCGTTGGTTTAACTGCCTTGTTCAGGGGGCAGAACGACAGATTTTTTTTTTTTTACCTTGTCAGCTCGGAGATTTGATCCAGCAACCGTTTTGGCTTTACTGGCCCAACACTCTAACCACTAGGCTACCTGCCACCCCTACACTCTAACCACTAGGCTACCTGCCCCCTAGGGTGCATCAAATTTGAATGGGAAATTTTAATTTCAAAATATCAATTTGGCTGGCATTGCATTTTGTTCAAATTAACATAAAAATGACTTTTGCAAAGTTTTGAGGAATTCCATTGAGATTTAGGGGTGCCACCTAACACATGAACTTTGGCGTAATTTCAAAAAATGTGAAATTTTTTGTCTAATTGCCATAAGGTTGACCTGGAAATGTTGAGTACAGTTAACTTTTATACAGTAACGTGTTCTATAGGGTTATCAAAGTAAAAGTTGTTTGTTTGCCCTTTGGGCAACTTGGGCATTTCTCAGAATTCAACTTTCAAGATTCTCCATTCATTTGTCCTATAGACAAAATGAATAGAGGTCAATGGGACATGTTCACGTGGCCTTACCCTGAATTTTGTGCAGCAGTGATGGATGTCGGACACACATATAAAGTTTAATTGACTTTATTGTTAAACACAAGGGGCGATAATGACACACTTATAAGGAAAAAAAAACTCTCTAGTGGCTAACTCACTGGCAACTAACAGGGCCTAATGGTAAGAGCTGACACTAACTAAACTTCAAACTTAATTGCTCAGTCTGTGCCAGAGTCTGCTCCACTGAGCAACATCACCAGGGAGAAAGAGAGAGGAAATTGAACCTGAACTCTGAACCTAGCCAGTGCGTCTCCCCCAGATATGTCTCCCACCCGCCACCCAAGAGTAACCGTCCTATTCAGGGATTAGCTTGCGTTTGCAGCGCGAAGGTTTGGCTGTTGGTTGCGGTCATGTTCAACTGCCTGCAGCACATTCTGCAGGTGCTGCTCCTTCCTTGCCACTGCGACGAAGTCGGATGTGAGCTTGACGCCACGCCGGCACAGTCATTGACCACGTTCATTGCACGTACATTGACCTCACTTTTTTTTAACGCAGCATTGGTCGCCCATTCCTTCACATCGAGAGACATAAATTCTGGATCAATGTGCAGCTGGTGCATCCCAAACCAGCAATCCTTATTGGCGAGGTCAGCCAAGCTGGTGGTTGGCAAGAGGGTGGGGAACTTTGGCTTGCCAAAGCCAGTGCCAAAGCGCTGCTCAGGGATGTGCATGGGGAGATCAACGGGCTTGTGCTCCAAGATCGCTCTAGCAAGTGCACGCTTGTCATCATTGGGCACCTTGCTGCTGAAGAGAGCCAGGGGTAGCATCTCACCTGTCAGGTACCAGCGATGCCTCTCCAGCGCCTTGATCACTGATGCTGCAATGCCCTCATCTACAGCCTTGTATGCCTGCAGGTGGTGGTAGAGTGTCAGGCCATTCCAGGCAGCATCTACAGCTTTC
This sequence comes from Brachymystax lenok tsinlingensis, assembly GCA_030435695.1. Lineage (NCBI taxonomy): Eukaryota > Metazoa > Chordata > Actinopteri > Salmoniformes > Salmonidae > Brachymystax > Brachymystax lenok. The sequence continues at coordinate 39,816,756 of CM059794.1, read as the reverse complement.
TCGCAGGTCAACCACCACTTTGCATAGATGTGTGTAATGAAAATGGCAAATGCCCGAATCTTCGCACCTGCTGCCGTGTGGTGATTGTGCCCTGGGAAGCAGCGCGATGTGCTGCTCCATCAAAGCCAGCTTGAGAGTATAGAGCAGCTTGGCCATCCATCGTGCCTTGTGGAGCGCTCCCGGTCGTTGGAAGCTCACTGCGGTCTGCTCTTCACCATCTGCATCCAGAAACACAAGACACAGCTGCACAAACTCATGGTAGTCACCTCGCTTGTGGTCAGTGACTTCTTTTGCGCACCTGACAAGTTCAGCATGTAAATTGCCCAGGAGTGGTTGCTCGGTGTTGCCAGGAATGTAGCGGGACCATTGGCTGCTGGATTCTTGTGGTAACACGTTCCATTTCTCTCTCAGACGTGTGAACAAGGTAACCTCTGGCGGCGTGATGACTCCACCTTCAGGTCTGTGAAAACCTGGTTCAGGAGGACCTCACCAATGTGGTGCCGGCACCCAGACCAAAGCAGTGGTCGGCCCAGTGAGAGCTGTATGGCAATGCAGGCTGCTGTGAGATGGCCGGTGTTTGACACAGTGGTGTCAAATGCCATGTTGACAACCTGGTCAGCGCAGCACCAGTCCTGCAGCAACTTGCATGTCAACCGGGCAATGATCACTCCACATGCCTCATTGGTCTGCTTCTTATACGCCGGGACACCAAGCAGTTTCAGCCGCTCTGCATCTCCAACCACCACTGTCAGACGCTCCTCCAACTGGCGCACATTGCTGAGCATCGGTGTTAACTTGCTGTCCCAGTGTAGGGTGCACAATGGAGGTGGTGTCCACTGCTTGTGCTGTTCCTCACTGATTGTCTCCAGCACTTGGCGTCTTGCTCGGTCAGCTGTTGCGTAAGATGCAGAGAGATGTGTACATTCACCACCTGACTCTGCAACAAGGCCACGAGTGAAGGCAGCCTGTTGCATTGGGGACATCTTCAACCTTGTAGCCAGTGACACGACACTTGGTCGGCTAAGGATGTCATGTGGAATGAAGACGTTTGTTCCAGTCTTCTTATGCTTGTGGGATGGTACGCCCTCAGATGGTGGATAGACTGTGTTAGTATCCTCCTCTGACTCCTCATCACTCTCCGACTCCAAGCTGGACATTGCCGTCACCTCCTCCAGCTCCTTTTCACAGCGGGACTGTCTGGCTGCTGCGGCAGCTTGACGCTCCTCTCGCCGCTTCACCTTGAGGTGCAGCTTTTTGTCCAATACACCAAATGTGGCCACTCTGTCAGTCTTCATGCTGGCCAAGAAAGCTAGGTCTTCTGGGTTATCAATCAGCTTTTCAACATTTGGAGGCCACAGCGGAAATGTGGCATCAAGTCTGCACTCCATTTTCTCCAAATGTTTCGCTGTAGTCTCACTGGAGCGCATGGCCTGGGAGATTTTCCGCAGCTTGTTGTTAGCATTGACTAAGTCTACCATCTTGTGGCACGCACGCTTGTCGCTCACCATTGGGATGTTGGCTTTCTTGTAAAATGGCCGCACCTGCTTCAAGACAACCTTGGCTGCCTCGAACTGCGACAATGCTCCATTTGCACCAGGTTTCTTGGCAAGCATGCAGCGTAAGATCTGACGACCAGTTGACAGTTTGGCCCCGGTGATGATGCCATCCTCACTGGTGATGCTGGGGCCCAGACCAAAGACCAGGCTGCGACTGCTAGTCTGGCAGGGACCAGTTGGTGAGGGCAGCATCTTAGGAGAGCTGGATCCTGGGGTGGGTTGTGTTGTGCAGTGCCTGAGAATGAAAAGGATACAAGCTCAAGGATAGTGTTTAAAATCATATCTTACCATACTTAATATCACTCAATTATGATAAACCATTCTTGCATAAGCCTCAAATTTTAGCTGTCTAACTTCATCATAACTTACCGTTACATCACTACCAGAGTAGCTAGCTGTGCTTGCAAATATACAAATATACTTAAAATGTTAATCTACTGTAACAACTACAATGCTACTCTCAATAAACATGAGACATCTATACTCTGAATATGACATTGTCCACTCTAGAATACTGTTGATGTTAAGCTTAATAGCTTAGCTAACATAGATAGCTAACTGTGGTTAGCAAACTGTTGCTAGCTAATGTTAGCTAGATGTAATGAGCACCAAATACCTATAAATATGACTTAAATGACTTATGATAAATAAGTATACAAAGACACAACTACAGATATGATAGTAATATGTAATATAATATGTAATAATACATACCCAACACAGAAAGATCACCTCAAACAGAAAGATCACCTCAGTTTTTCTTGAGCTGTAGTATTGTTTACCTCAGATCTCCATGGCGACCATTGAGCACTGTTAACCACTTTATCCAACAAAAACAGATGTGCGGTGGCACCCCTAAATCATCATGTACTGGAAAAATATTTTGCATGTGTTGTTTCTACATATATTGGAACACTTTTAGCACCCAGCCATATCAAAATTCAAGAATTGTGTTTTTTGATGCACCCTACGTGCCCCCCCTACACTCTAACCACTAGGCTACCTGCCACCCCTACACTCTAACCACTAGGCTACCTGCCACCCCTACACTCTAACCACTAGGCTACCTGCCACCCCTACACTCTAACCACTAGGCTACCTGCCACCCCTACACACTAACCACTAGGTTACCTGCCACCCCTACACTCTAACCACTAGGCTACCTGCCACCCCTACACTCTAACCACTAGGCTACCTGCCACCCCTACACTCTAACCACTAGGCTACCTGCCACCCCTACACTCTAACCACTAGGCTACCTGCCACCCCTACACTCTAACCACTAGGCTACCTGCCACCCCTACACTCTAACCACTAGGCTACCCTGTCGCCCCTACACTCTAACCACTAGGCTACCTGCCACCCCTACACTCTAACCACTAGGCTACCTGTCGCCCCTACACTCTAACCACTAGGCTACCTGTCACCCCTACACTCTAACCACTAGGCTACCCTGTCGCCCCTACACTCTAACCACTAGGCTACCCTGTCGCCCCTACACTCTAACCACTAGGCTACCCTGTCGCCCCTACACTCTAACCACTAGGCTACCTGCCACCCCTACACTCTAACCACTAGGCTACCTGCCACCCCTACACTCTAACCTCTAGGCTACCTGCCACCCCTACACTCTAACCACTAGGCTACCTGCCGCCCCTACACTCTAACCACTAGGCTACCTGCCACCCCTACACTCTAACCACTAGGCTACCTGCCACCCCTACACTCTAACCACTAGGCTACCTGCCACCCCTACACTCTAACCACTAGGCTACCTGCCACCCCTACACTCTAACCACTAGGCTACCCTGTTGCCCCTACACTCTAACCACTAGGCTACCTGCCACCCCTACACTCTAACCACTAGGCTACCCTGTCGCCCCTACACTCTAACCACTAGGCTACCTGCCACCCCTACACTCTAACCACTAGGCCAAGCAAGAGTATTTATCATGGAAATGGTCTGCGAGGTACAGAGAAAGAGATAATTCAATGAATACAACATGATCACTATACATGTAATAACATGTATGTAGAGGAATGTATTGGTGTAACGACTAACAGTGGCTAGAGAGGGAAGGATGAGTAGAGCAAAGGACATAAACAAACATGTTGCCTGAACAACTCACTAATAACATCACAGCAAACAGTAATAGCAAACTACTACTAACAGCACACACGTCTCAGTCATAACAGCAATAACCACTACACTTTTACCCACACACTCCGTGAACACACTTGCCGTAAATCCACCTCTGATTTGCACTGGAAGGCAACCCAGTTCGGGACTGGTTTCTATTCATAGGGAAGCAAGAGCGAGCATGCGTCGGCATTCTTAGCCAATCAGAGGGTGCATGATCCGTTCATGTTCACTGTGTGTGGCGAGAGGGCATCAGCTGATTGGCTGAGACCTCAGGCTGTGCTGATCGAGATCGTTGAGGAGAGCTACGCTAAGTGGCGCCAGCCGGACGTAAACAAACATGCACATACTGTGAAAACAAATCTAGTTGATTCAACTAAATGTGTACATTGAAAACATTGTATGTTAAAAGCACTGTGTTTGTGGGTGTCCCTAAACACAAGTTTTCTCAAGTTTTGGCCAGCTAAAGTTTTCTTTAGTTCAGGTAACACTTTCACTGAAAGGTTGAGTAAAGTAAAAAAGGCTACTAAATAATTATTAGTTGAATGAACTATATATATTTATTACAGTGCATAAACAAGTGAAAATGTGAATAAATGTCCCTCAGCGCCCTCAGCAGAGGTAATTCTCTTGACATATTCATATATTTACTGTATGTATACTAACCCTACCCCTGGAGGACTGTGTCCTGGAGAAGAGGTAGGTACATAGAGGGAAGACATAGTCTCAGTCCCAGCTGGGACTATTCTATTCCCTATGTGGGCCCAATACACCCAATTCTCTATATAGTGCACTACGTTTGACCAGAGCCCTCAAAAGGAGTGCACCAGGGTACCATATTCACATGCTTGCTGTATAGACATCGTGTATCATTTGTCTCCCCCTAACAACCACCAGTACACCCTGAATCAAGCTCTTACCCATGTCCAAATGGATGGATTTTTGTTTGATTAGTTGACCTTTTCATAACATTTTATAATTTAATTCACTTTTCTCTCTCTCTCTCTCTCTCTCTCTCTCTCTCTCTCTCTCTCTCTCTCTCTCTCTCTCTCTCTCTCTCTCTCTCTCTCTCTCCCCCTCTCTTCCCCTCTCTCTCTCTTAGTATCTATTGGGACTATCGTTGACCGTGCCTTTGCGACAGATCGTGTGCATTCACTGTCACCAGCGACGTGAGTCTCCACACACACACACACACACACACACTATTACAGTCTACCTGGGTTGGAGGGGTCCCCAATGGCACCCTATCCCCTATGTAGTGCCAATACCTTTGACCCCATAGGGAACAGGATGCTATTTGACCAGGACCCCATAGGGAACAGAGTGCTATTTGACCAGGACCCCATAGGGAACAGAGTGCTATTTGACCAGGGCCCATAGGGAACATAGTTCTATTTGACCAGGAGGGTGGATGGCAGGAAGGAGGAGAGCAGGAGGGGGGAGGGCAGGAGGGTGGATGGCAGGAGGGTGGAGGGCACGAGGGTGGGGGGCAGGAGGGTGGATGGAAGGAGGGGGAGGGCACGAGGGTGGAAGGCAGGAGGGTGGATGGCAGGAGGGTGGAGGGCACGAGGGTGGAGGGCAGGAGGGGGGAAGGCAGGAGGGTGGAGGGCAGGAGGATATAGCTGCTCACGTTGCCTAATTTATCTTAGCGACTCTCACCCCTTCACCCGCCCCCTTTACCTCTCCTCTCAATTTCTGTCTCTCTTTTCACACCCTTTCTTTCCATATCTACCTCTCTCTCCAACCTCCCCCTCTTTCTCTATCTCTCTCTCTACCTCTCTCTACCTACTTCTGTCTCCCCCTTCTCTCTCTCCCCACCCCCTCCCTCTCTCCCCCCATAGCTGACTGTGGTGGGACGTTGGTGCTTGTTAATCAGGATGGTATCCAGCGCCCCCCCCTCCACTTCCCTCCCGGCGGTCATCTTTTGGCCTTTCTGTCCTGCCTGGAGACGGGCCTGCTGCCCCTCGGTCAGCTGGAGCCTCCACTCTGGAGCCAGAGAGGCAAGGTGAGTGCTATTAAAAACTGGCCTCAGAACAGATCTAGTACAATACTATATAAACAGAGAGGTAAGGTAAGTAGTAAGTGTGTGTTACTAAGAACTGACCCCAGAACAGATTTAACACCACTCTGGTCACAGAGAGGTATAGGGCCATCCACACCTAGGACTATAATAATATTTACATTGGCATTTTAGCAGACGTTATTATCCATAGAGATTTACAGGAACAATTAGGGGTAAGTGCCTTGCTCAAGGGCACATCACCAGATTTTTCACCTATTCGGCTCTGGGATTCGAACCAGCATCTTTTTGGTTACTGGCCCAACCCTCTTAACAGCTAGGCTGCCTGCCACCTTATAATAATATTATACAGTACCAGTCAAAAGTTTGGACACACCTATTCATTCAAGGGTTTTTCTTAATTTTTTAACTATTTTCTACATTGTATAATAATAGTGAAGACATCAAAACTATGAAATAACACATATGGAATCATGTAGCAAATCAAAATATTTTTTTTTATATTTGAGATTCTTCAAAGTAGCCACCCTTTGCCTTGATGACAGCTTTGCACACTCTTGGCATTCTCTCAACCAGCTTCACCTGGAATGCTTTTCCAACAGTCTTGAAGGAGTTCCTGGTCAAATAGCCCTTACGCAGCCTGGAGGTGTGTTGGATCCTGTTGAAAACAAATGATAGTCCCACTAAGTGTAAATCAGATGTGATGGCGTATCGCTGCAGAATGCTGTGGTAGCCATTCTGGTTAAGTGTGCCTTCTAACTACATCACTGACAGCAAAGCACCCCCACACCATCATACCTCTTCCTCCATGCTTCACGGAGGAAACCATACATGTGAAGATCATCCGTTCACCTACTCTGTGTCTCACAAAGACATGGCAGTTGGAACCAAAAATCTCAAATTTGGACCCATCAGACCAAAGGACAGATTTCCACCAATCTAATGTCCATTGCTCGTGTTTCTTGGCCCAAGCAAGTCTCTTCTTATTGGTGTCCTTTAGTAGTGGTTTATTTGTAGCAATTCGACCATGAAGGCCTGATTCACACAGTCTCCTCTGAACAGTTGATGTTGAGATGTGTCTGTTATTTGAACTCTGTGACCCATTTATTTGGTATGCAATTTCTGAGGCTGGTAACTCTAATGATCTTATCCTCTGCAGCAGAGGTAACTCTGGGTCTTCCTTTCCAGTGGTGGTCCTCATGAAAGCCAGTTTCATCATAGCGCTTGATGGTTTTTGCGACTGCACTTGAAGAAACTTTCAAAGTTCTTGACATTTTCCAGATTGACGGACCTTCATGTCTTAAAGTAATAATGGACTGTCGTTTCTCTTTGCTTATTTGAGCTGTTCTTGACATAATATGGACTTGGTATTTTACCAAATAGGGCTATCTTCTGTATACCAACCCTACCTTGTCACAACACAACTGACTGACTCAAACGCATTAAGGAAGAAAGAAATTCCACAAATTAACTTTTAACAAGACACAATTGAAATGCATTCCAGGTGACTACCTGACTACTATGAAGCTGGTTGAGAGAATGCCAAGAGTGTGCAAAGCTGTCATCAAGGCAAAGGGTAGCCACCCTTTGCCTTGATGACAGCTTTGCACACTCTTTGAAGAATCTCAAATATAAAATATAATTTGATTTGTTTAACACTTTTTTTGGTTACTACATGATTCCATATGTGTTATTTCATAGTTTTGCTGCGTACATGTTACATAGGGGTGGTCCCAGGAATCAAATCCACTACCTTACTAACTGAGCTACAAGAACAACATACCGCTAACTACAACAATCAACTATACATACTGTAAGCTATAAATTGTTGCCTAATCCTGTGACAGTGTAAAACGTGTGTGTGTGTGTGTATGCGTTCATGTGTTTGTGTGTGTGTGTGTTTGTGTGTATTCCAGGGTAAGGTGTTTCCTAAGCTAAGGAAGAGGACCAGCACAGTCAGGCTGATAGACCAGGAGGGGGGGAGGAGCAGACAGCCAGGCTGATAGACCAGGAGGGGGAGGAGCAGACAGCAGCTGACTACGTGTTCCGTATCGTCTACCCTGGACGCCACCACGACTCTAGTGAGTGACCCCCTCCTTCCAACCCCCCCACACACACACACACACACGCACGCACACACACACACACACGCACGCACACACACACACACACACAAACACGCACACACACAGCATTGCACCCACACCATCCTTGGACATGCATGATAGACTTCACTGTAAAAGTACTTCTTGTCCACTTTGTCTGCTGTTGAGTGGGTCTCTTTGCAGCTGTGTTTATGTTTAGTGTACAGTAGGTATTGTTAAGCAGTGAGAGAATGGCCAGAGAGTTACAGGAGGTATCTTGAGCATTCTGTATGTTTGAATTCACTATCTCCTTTGGTTTGTATGTATGTCTGCTGTAAACTGTAGAGGCTGTAGACTGTAAGCGGTAGAGGCTGTAAGCTGTAGAGGCTGTAAACTGTAGAGGCTGTAAACGGTAGAGGCTGTAAGCGGTAGAGGCTGTAGAAGCTATAAACTGTGGAGGTTGTAGACGGTAGAGGCTGTAAGCGGTAGAGGCTGTAAACGGTAGAGGCTGTAAGCTGTAGAAGCTGTAAATGGTAGAGGCTGTGAGCGGTAGAGGCTGTGAGCGGTAGAGGCTGTAAGCTGTGGAGGCTGTAAACTGTAGAGGCTGTAAATGGTAGATGCTGTAAGCTGTAGAAGCTGTAAACGGTAGAAGCTGTAAGCTGTAGAGGCTGTAAATGGTAGAGGCTGTAAGCTGTAGAAGCTGTAAACGGTAGAGGCTGTAAACTGTAGAGGCTGTAAGTATCCCTCCAGGCCTATAGGTGGCGCTGTGCTGTATGTATAACTGTGTTCCCTGTGTGTGTGTATTATCCATGGACATTAAAACCAG
>CM059794.1:39778130-39803130 GCA_030435695.1 Brachymystax lenok tsinlingensis | reverse complement strand
CCGACGACTGTCCTCCCTCCCTGGTCCCTTTAGAGACTGTTATCTCTGATGACTGTCCTTCCTCTGTAGTCCCTTTAGAGACTGTTATCTCTGATGACTGTCCTCCCTCCCTCCCTAGTCCCTTTAGAGACTGTTATCTCTGATGACTGTCCTCCCTTCCTCCCTAGTCCATTTAGAGACTGTTGTCTCTGATGACTGTCCTCCCTCCCTCCCTAGTCCCTTTGGAGACTGTTATCTCTGACAACTGTCCTCCCTCCCTAGTCGCTTTAGAGACTGTTATCTCTGACGACTGTCCTCCCTCCCTAGTCCATTTAGAGACTGTTATCTCTGATGACTGTCCTCCCTCCCTCCCTAGTCCCTTTAGAGACTGTTATCTCTGACGACTGTCCTCCCTCCCTAGTCCTTTTAGATATTGTTATCTCTGATGACTGTCCTCCCTCCCTGGTACATTTAGAGACTGTTATCTGTGATGACTGTACTACCTCCCTGGTCCCTTTAGAGACTGCTATCTCTGATGACTGTCCTCCCTCCCTGGTCCCTCTAGAGACTGTTATCTCTGATGACTGTCCTCCCTCCCACCCTAGTCCTTTTAGATATTGTTATCTCTGATGACTGTCCTCCCTCCCTGGTCCCTTTAGAGACTGTTATCTCTGATGACTGTCCTCCCTCCCTAGTCCTTTTAGATATTGTTGTTTCTGATGACTGTCCTCCCTCCCTAGTCCTTTTAGATATTGTTATCTCTGATGACAGTCCTCCCTCCCTGGTCCCTTTAGAGACTGTTGTCTCTGATGACTGTCCTCCCTCTCTCCCTAGTCCCTTTGGAGACTGTTATCTCTGATGACTGTCCTCCCTCCCTGGTCCCTTTAGAGACTGTTATCTCTGATGACTGTCCTTCCTCTGTAGTCCCTTTAGAGACTGTTATCTCTGATGACTGTCCTCTCTCCCTCCCTCCCTAGTCCCTTTGAAGACTGATATCTCTGATGACTGTCCTCCCTCCCTCCCTAGTCGCTTTAGAGACTGTTATCTCTGACGACTGTCATCCCTCCCTAGTCACTTTAGAGGCTGTTGTCTCTGATGACTGTCCTCCCTCCCTAGTCCTTTTAGACATTGTTATCTCTGATGACTGTCCTTCCTCCTTAGTCCCTTTAGAGATTGTTATCTCTGATGACTGTCCTCCCTCCCTCCCTAGTCCCTTTAGAGACTGTTATTTCTGATGACTGTCCTCCCTCTCTCTCTAGTCCCTTTATAGACTGTTATCTCTGATGACTGTCTTCCCTCCCTAGTCCCTTTAGAGACTGTTATCTCTGATGACTGTCTTCCCTCCCTAGTCCCTTTAGAGACTGTTATCTCTGATGACTGTCCTCTCTCCCTCCCTAGTCCATTAAAAGACTGTTATCTCTGATGACTGTCTTCCCTCCCTAGTCCCTTTAGAGACTGTTATCTCTGATGACTGTCCTCTCTCCCTCCCTAGTCCATTTAGAGACTGTTATCTCTGATGACTGTCCTTCCTCCCTAGTCCCTTTGGAGACTGTTATCTCTGACGACTGTCCTCCCTTCCTAGTGGCTTTAGAGACTGTTGTCTCTGATGACTGTCCTCCCTCCCTAGTCCTTTTGGATATTGTTATCTCTGATGACTGTCCTCCCTCCCTGGTCCCTTTAGAGACTGTTATCTCTGATGACTGTCCTCCCTCCCTGGTCCCTTTAGAGACTGTCATCTCTGATGACTGTCCTTCCTCTCTAGGCCCTTTAGAGACTGTTATCTCTGATGACTGTCCTCCCTCCCTCCCTAGTCCCTTTAGAGACTGTTATCTCTGATGACTGTCCTCCCTCCCTCCCTAGTCGCTTTAGAGACTGTTATCTCCGACGACTGTCCTCCCTCCCTAGTCACTTTAGAGGCTGTTGTCTCTGATGACTGTCCTCCCTCCCTAGTCCTTTTAGACATTGTTATCTCTGATGACTGTCCTTCCTCCTTAGTCCCTTTAGAGATTGTTATCTCCGATGACTGTCCTCCCTCCCTCCCTAGTCCCTTTAGAGACTGTTATTTCTGATGACTGTCCTCCCTCTCTCTCTAGTCCCTTTATAGACTGTTATCTCTGATGACTGTCTTCCCTCCCTAGTCCCTTTAGAGACTGTTATCTCTGATGACTGTCTTCCCTCCCTAGTCCCTTTAAAAACTGTTATCTCTGATGACTGTCCTCTCTCCCTCCCTAGTCCATTAAAAGACTGTTATCTCTGATGACTGTCTTCCCTCCCTAGTCCCTTTAGAGACTGTTATCTCTGATGACTGTCCTCTCTCCCTCCCTAGTCCATTTAGAGACTGTTATCTCTGATGACTGTCCTCCCTCCCTAGTCCCTTTAGAGACTGTTATCTCTGACGACTGTCCTCCCTTCCTAGTGGCTTTAGAGACTGTTATCTCTGATGACTGTCCTACCTTCCTCCCTAGTCCATTTTGAGACTGTTATCTCTGACGACTGTCCTCCCTTCCTAGTGGCTTTAGAGACTGTTGTCTCTGATGACTGTCCTCCCTCCCTAGTCCTTTTAGATATTGTTATCTCTGATGACTGTCCTCCCTCCCTGGTCCCTTTAGAGACTGTTATCTCTGACAACTGTCCTCCCTCCCTAGTCGCTTTAGAGACTGTTATCTCTGACAACTGTCCTCCCTCCCTAGTCCATTTAGAGACTGTTGTCTCTGATGACTGTCCTCCCTCCCTAGTCCTTTTAGAGATTGTTATCTCTGATGACTGTTCTTCCTCCCTGGTACCTTTAGAGACTGTTATCTCTGTATTCCCTCCCTGGTCCCTTTAGAGACTGTTATCTCTGATGACTGTCCTCCCTCTCTAGTCCCTTTAGAGACTGTTATCTCTGATGACTGTTATCTATGATGACTGTCCCCCTCCCTCCCTAGTCCTTTTAGATATTGTTATCTCTGATGACTGTCTTCCCACCCTGGTCCCTTTAGAGACTGTTATCTCTGATGACTGTCCTCCCTCCCTGGTCCCTCTAGAGACTGTTATCTCTGATGACTGTCCTCCCTCCCTAGTCCTTTTAGATATTGTTGTCTCTGATGACTGTCCTCCCTCCCTAGTCCTTTTAGATAATGTTATCTCTGATGACTGTCCTCCCTCCCTAGTCCCTTTAGAGACTGTTGTCTCTGATGACTGTCCTCCCTCTCTCCCTAGTCCCTTTGGAGACTGTTATCTCTGATGACTGTCCTCCCTCCCTGGTCCCTTTAGAGACTGTTATCTCTGATGACTGTCCTTCCTCTGTAGTCCCTTTAGAGACTGTTATCTCTGATGACTGTCCTCCCTCCCTCCCTGGTCCCTTTAGAGACTGTTGTCTCTGATGACTGTCCTCCCTCCCTCCCTGGTCCCTTTAGAGACTGTTGTCTCTGATGACTGTCCTCCCTCCCTCCCTAGTCCCTTTGAAGACTGTTATCTCTGATGACTGTCCTTCCTCCCTCCCTAGTCGCTTTAGAGACTGTTATCTCTGACGACTGTCCTCCCTCCCTAGTCACTTTAGAGACTGTTGTCTCTGATGACTGTCCTCCCTCCCTAGTCCTTTTTAGACATTGTTATCTCTGATGACTGTCCTTCCTCCTTAGTCCCTTTAGAGATTGTTATCTGTGATGACTGTCCTCCCTCTCTCTCTAGTCCCTTTAGAGACTGTTATCTCTGATGACTGTCCTCCCTCTCTAATCTGTTTTGAGACTGTTATCTCTGATGACTGTCCTCCCTATCTAGTCCATTTAGAGACTGTTATCTCTGATGACTGTCCTCCCTCCCTCCCTAGTCCCTTTGAAGACTGTTATCTCTGATGACTGTCCTTCCTCCCTCCCTAGTCGCTTTAGAGACTGTTATCTCTGACGACTGTCCTCCCTCCCTAGTCACTTTAGAGGCTGTTGTCTCTGATGACTGTCGTCCCTCCCTAGTCCTTTTTAGACATTGTTATCTCTGATGACTGTCCTTCCTCCTTAGTCCCTTTAGAGATTGTTATCTCTGATGACTGTCCTCCCTCTCTCTCTAGTCCCTTTAGAGACTGTTATCTCTGATGACTGTCCTCCCTCTCTAATCTGTTTTGAGACTGTTATCTCTGATGACTGTCCTCCCTATCTAGTCCATTTAGAGACTGTTATCTCTGATGACTGTCCTCCCTCCCTAGTCCCTTTAGATACTGTTATCTCTGATGACTGTCCTCCCTTCCTCCCTAGTCCCTTTAGAGACTATTATCTCTGATGACTGTCCTCCCTCCCTAGTCCTTTTAGACATTGTTATCTCTGATGACTGTCCTCCCTCCCTGGTCCCTTTAGAGACTGTTATCTCTGATTACTGTCCTCCCTCCCTGGTCCCTCTAGAGACTGTTATCTCTGATGATTGTCCTCCCTCCCTGGTCCTTTTAGATATTGTTGTCTCTGATTACTGTCCTCCCTCCCTAGTTCTTTTAGATAATGTTATCTCTGATGACTGTCCTCCCTCCTTGGTCCCTTTAGAGACTGTTGTCTCTGATGACTGTCCTCCCTCTCTCCCTAGTCCCTTTGGAGACTGTTATCTCTGATGACTGTCCTCCCTCCCTGGTCCCTTTAGAGACTGTTATCTCTGATGACTGTCCTTCCTCTGTAGTCCCTTTAGAGACTGTTATCTCTGATGACTGTCCTCCCTCCCTCCCTAGTCCCTTTAGGAACTGTTATCTCTGATGACTGTCCTCCCTTCCTCCCTAGTCCATTTAGAGACTGTTGTCTCTGATGACTGTCCTCCCTCTCTAGTCCTTTTAGATAATGTTATCTCTGATGACTGTCCTCCCTCCCTGGTCCCTTTAGAGACTGTTGTCTCTGATGACTGTCCTCCCTCCCTAGTCCTTTTAGATATTGTTATCTCTGATGACAGTCCTCCCTCCCTAGTCCCTTTAGAGACTGTAATCTCTGATGACTGTCCTCCCTCTCTCCCTAGTCCCATTACAGACTTATCTCTGATGACTGTCCTCCCTCTCTCCCTAGTCCCTTTAGAGACTTATCTCTTATGACTGTCCTCCCTTGCTCCCTAGCTTCTTTAGAGACTGTTATCTCTGACGACTGTCCTCCCTCCCTAGTCCCTTTATAGACTGTTGTCTCTGATGACTGTCCTTCCTCCTTAGTCCCTTTAGAGACTGTTATCTCTGATGACTGTCCTCCCTCCCTCCCTAGTCCCTTTAGAGACTGTTATCTCAGATGACTGTCCTCCCTCTCTCTTTAGTCCCTTTAGAGAATCTTATCTCTGATGACTGTCCTCCCTCTCTAGTCTATTTTTAGACTGTTATCTCTGATGACTGTCCTCCTTATCTAGTCCATTTAGAGACTGTTATCTCTGATGACTGCCCTCCCTCCTTCCCTAGTCCATTTAGAGACTGTTATCTCTGATGACTGTCCTCCCTCCCTAGTCCCTTTGGAGACTGTTATCTCTGATGACTGTTCTCCCTCCCTAATCGCTTTAGAGACAGCTATCTCTGACGACTGTCCTCCCTCCCTAGTCACTTTAGAGACTGTTGTCTCTGATGACTGTCCTCCCTCTCTCCCTAGTCCCTTTGGAGACTGTTATCTCTGATGACTGTCCTCCCTCCCTGGTCCATTTAGAGACTGTTATCTCTGATGACTGTCCTCCCTCTCTCTTTAGTCCCTTTAGAGAATCTTATCTCTGATGACTGTCCTCCCTCTCTAGTCTATTTTTAGACTGTTATCTCTGATGACTTTCCTCCTTATCTAGTCCATTTAGAGACTGTTATCTCTGATGACTGCCCTCCCTCCTTCCCTAGTCCCTTTAGAGACTGTTATCTCTGATGACTGTCCTCCCTCCCTCCCTAATCCCTTTAGAGACTGTTATCTCTGATGACTGTCCTCCCTCCCTCCCTAGTCCATTTAGAGACTGTTATCTCTGATGACTGTCCTTCCTCCCTCCCTAGTCTATTTAGAGACTGTTGTCTCTGATGACTGTCCTCCCTCCCTCCCTAGTCCCTTTGAAGACTGTTATCTCTGATGACTGTCCTTCCTCCCTCCCTAGTCGCTTTAAAGACTGTTATCTCTGATGACTGTCCTCCCTCCCTAGTCACTTTAGAGGCTGTTGTCTCTGATGACTGTCCTCCCTCCCTAGTCCTTTTTAGACATTGTTATCTCTGATGACTGTCCTTCCTCCTTAGTCCCTTTAGAGGTGGTTATCTCTGATGACTGTCCTCCCTCTCTAGTCTGTTTTGAGACTGTTATCTCTGATGACTGTCCTCCCTATCTAGTCCATTTAGAGACTGTTATCTCTGATGACTGTCCTCCCTCCCTGGTCCCTTTAGAGACTGTTATCTCTGATGACTGTCCTTCCTCCCTCCCTAGTCCATTTAGAGACTGTTGTCTCTGATGACTGTCCTCCCTCTCTCCCTAGTCCCTTTGGAGACTGTTATCTCTGATGACTGTCCTCCCTCCCTGGTCCATTTAGAGACTGTTATCTCTGATGACTGTCCTCCCTCTCTCTTTAGTCCCTTTAGAGAATCTTATCTCTGATGACTGTCCTCCCTCTCTAGTCTATTTTTAGACTGTTATCTCTGATGACTGTCCTCCTTATCTAGTCCATTTAGAGACTGTTATCTCTGATGACTGCCCTCCCTCCTTCCCTAGTCCCTTTAGAGACTGTTATCTCTGATGACTGTCCTCCCTCCCTATTCCCTTTAGAGACTGTTATCTCTGATGACTGTCCTCCCTCCCTCCCTAGTCCATTTAGAGACTGTTATCTCTGATGACTGTCCTTCCTCCCTCCCTAGTCTATTTAGAGACTGTTGTCTCTGATGACTGTCCTCCCTCCCTCCCTAGTCCCTTTGAAGACTGTTATCTCTGATGACTGTCCTTCCTCCCTCCCTAGTCGCTTTAAAGACTGTTATCTCTGATGACTGTCCTCCCTCCCTAGTCACTTTAGAGGCTGTTGTCTCTGATGACTGTCCTCCCTCCCTAGTCCTTTTTAGACATTGTTATCTCTGATGACTGTCCTTCCTCCTTAGTCCCTTTAGAGGTGGTTATCTCTGATGACTGTCCTCCCTCTCTAGTCTGTTTTGAGACTGTTATCTCTGATGACTGTCCTCCCTCCCTCTCTAGTCCCTTTAGAGACTGTTATCTCTGATGACTGTCCTCCCTATCTAGTCCATTTAGAGACTGTTATCTCTGATGACTGTCCTCCCTCCCTAGTCCCTTTAGATACAGTTATCTCTGATGACTGTCCTCCCTCTCTAGTCCCTTTAGAGACTGTTATCTCTGATGACTGTCCTCCCTCCCTCTCTAGTCCCTTTAGAGACTGTTATCTCTGATGACTGTCCTCCCTATCTAGTCAATTTAGAGACTGTTATCTCTGATGACTGTCCTCCCTCCCTAGTCCCTTTCGATACTGTTGTCTCTGATGACTGTCCTCCCTCTCTAGTCCCTTTAGAGACTGTTATCTCTGATGACTGTCCTTCCTCCTTAGTCCCTTTAGAGATTGTTATCTCTGATGACTGTTCTCCCTCCCTCCCTAGTCCGCAGTAGTAGAGACATGGACAACACTTTGGTTCCTACCCTGTCACACTTTGGTTCCTTCCCTGTTACATTATCTCTGATGACTGTCCTCCCTCCCTAGTCCATTTAGAGACTGTTATCTCTGATGACTGTCCTCCCTCCCTCCCTAGTCCATTTAGAGACTGTTATCTCTGATGACTGTCCTCCCTCCCTAGTCCCTTTAGAGACTGTTATCTCTGATGACTGTCCTCCCTCCCAAGTTCCTTTAGAGACTTATCTCTGATGACTGTCCTTCCTCTCTCCCTAGTCCTTTTACAGACTGTTATCTCTGATGACTGTCCTCCCTCCCTCCCTAGTCCATTTAGAGACTGTTATCTCTGATGACTGTCCTCCCTCCCTTGTCCCTTTAGAGACTTATCTCTGATGACTGTCCTCCCTCTCTCCCTGGTCCCTTTAGAGACTTATCTCAGATGACTGTCCTCCCTATCTAGTCCATTTAGAGTCTGTTATCTCTGATGACTGTCCTCCCTCCCTCCCTAGTCCCTTTATAGACTTTTATCTCTGATGACTGTCCTCCCTCCCTAGTCCATTTAGAGACTCTTATCTCTGATGACTGTCCTCCCTCGCTCCCTAGTCCATTTAGAGACTGTTATCTCTGATGACTGTCCTCCCTCCCTCCCTAGTCCCTTTAGAGACTGTTATCTCTGATGACAGTCCTCCCTCCCTAGTCCCTTTAGAGACTGTTATCTCTGATGACTGTCCTCCCTCTCTCCCTAGTCCCATTACAGACTTATCTCTGATGACTGTCCTCCCTCTCTCCCTAGTCCCTTTAGAGACTTATCTCTTATGACTGTCCTCCCTTGCTCCCTAGCTTCTTTAGAGACTGTTATCTCTGACGACTGTCCTCCCTCCCTAGTCCCTTTATAGACTGTTGTCTCTGATGACTGTCCTCCCTCCCTAGTCCTTTTAGATATTGTTATCTCTGATGAGTGTTCTCCCTCCCTCCCTAGTCCATTTAGAGACTGTTATCTCTGATGACTGTCCTCCCTCCCTAGTCCCATTAGAGACTTATCTCTTATGACTGTCCTCCCTTCCTCCCTAGTCCCTTTAGAGACTATTATCTCTGATGACTGTCCTCCCTTCCTCCCTAGTCGCTTTAGAGACTGTTGTCTCTGATGACTGTCCTCCCTCCCTAGTCCTTTTAGACATTGTTATCTCTGATGACTGTCCTTCCTCCTTAGTCCCTTTAGAGACTGTTATCTCTTATGACTGTCCTCCCTCCCTCCCTAGTCCCTTTAGAGACTGTTATCTCTGATGACTGTCCTCCCTCTCTCTTTAGTCCCTTTAGAGAATCTTATCTCTGATGACTGTCCTCCCTCTCTAGTCTATTTTTAGACTGTTATCTCTGATGACTGTCCTCCTTATCTAGTCCATTTAGAGACTGTTATCTCTGATGACTGTCCTCCCTCCCTAGTCCATTTAGAGACTTATCTCTGATGACTGTCCTCCCTCCCTAGTCCCTTTGGAGACTGTTATCTCTGATGACTGTCCTCCCTCCCTGGTCCCTTTAGAGACTGTTATCTCTGATGACTGTCCTTCCTCCCTCCCTAGTCCATTTAGAGACTGTTGTCTCTGATGACTGTCCTCCCTCCCTCCCTAGTCCCTTTGAAGACTGTTATCTCTGATGACTGTTCTCCCTCCCTCCCTAGTCGCTTTAGAGACAGCTATCTCTGACAACTGTCCTCCCTCCCTAGTCACTTTAGAGACGGTTGTCTCTTATGACTGTCCTCCCTCCCTAGTCCTTTTAGACATTGTTATCTCTGATGACTGTCCTTCCTCCTTAGTCCCTTTAGAGACTGTTATCTCTGATGACTGTCCTCCCTCCATCCCTAGTCCCTTTAGAGACTGTTATCTCTGATGACTGTCCTCCCTCCCTAGTCCCTTTAGAGACTTATCTCTGATGACTGTCCTTCCTCTCTCCCTGGTCCTTTTAGAGACTGTTATCTCTGATGACTGTCCTCCCTCCCTGGTCCTTTTAGAGACTGTTATCTCTGATGACTGTCCTTCCTCCCTCCCTAGTCCATTTAGAGACTGTTGTCTCTGATGACTGTCCTCCCTCCCTCCCTAGTCCCTTTGAAGACTGTTATCTCTGATGACTGTCCTCCCTCCCTCTCTAGTCCCTTTAGAGACTGTTATCTCTGATGACTGTCCTCCCTCCCTCCCTAGTCCATTTAGAGACTGTTATCTCAGATGACTGTCCTCCCTCCCTAGTCCCTTTAGAGACTGTTATCTCTGATGACTTGTCCTCCCTCCCTAGTCCCTTTAGAGACTTATCTCTGATGACTATCCTTCCTCTCTCCCTAGTCCTTTTAGAGACTGTTATCTCTGATGACTGTCCTCCCTCCCTCCCTCCCTTGTCCATTTATAGACTGTTATCTCTGATGACTGTCCTCCCTCCCTAGTCCCTTTAGAGACTTATCTCTGATGACTGTCCTCCCTCTCTCCCTGGTCCCTTTAGAGACTTATCTCAGATGACTGTCCTCCCTATCTAGTCCATTTAGAGTCTATTTTCTCTGATGACTGTCCTCCCTCCCTCCCTAGTCCCTTTAGAGACTTTTATCTCTGATGACTGTCCTCCCTCCCTAGTCAATTTAGAGACTGTTATCTCTGATGACAGTCCTCCCTCCCTCCCTAGTCCCTTTAGAGACTATTATCTCTGATTACTATCCTTCCTCCCTCCCTAGTCGCTTTAGAGACTGTTATCTCTGACGACTGTCTTCCCTCCCTAGTCCCTTTAGAGACTGTTGTCTCTGATGACTGTCCTCCCTCCCTAGTCCTTTTAGACATTGTTATCTCTGATGACTGTCCTTCCTCCTTAGTCCCTTTAGAGACTGTTATCTCTGATGACTGTCCTCCCTCCCTCCCTAGTCCCTTTAGAGACTGTTATCTCTGATGACTGTCCTCCCTCCCTCTCTAGTCCCTTTAGAGACTGTTATCTCTGATGACTGTCCTCCCTCTCTAGTCTCTTTTGAGACTGTTATCTCTGATGACTGTCCTCCCTATCTAGTCCATTTAGAGACTGTTATCTCTGATGACTGTCCTCCCTCCCTATCTAGTCCCATTAGAGACTTATCTCTGATGACTGTCCTCCCTCTCTCCCTAGTCCCTTTAGAGACTTATCTCTTATGACTGTCCTCCCTCTCTCCCTAGCTTCTTTAGAGACTGTTATCTCTGACGACTGTCCTCCCTCCCTAGTCCTTTTATAGACTGTTGTCTCTGATGACTGTCCTCCCTCCCTAGTCCTTTTAGATATTGTTATTTCTGATGACTGTCCTCCCTCCTTAGTCCATTTAGAGACTGTTATCTCTGACTGTCCTCCCTCCCTGGTCCCTTTAGAGACTTATCTCTGATGACTGTCCTCCCTCCCTCCCTCCCTGGTCCCTTTAGAGACTATTATCTCTGATGACTATCCTCCCTCCCCCTAGTCGCTTTAGAGACTGTTTTCTCTGACGACTGTCTTCCCTCCCTAGTCCTTTTAGAGACTGTTATCTCTGACGACTGTCCTCCCTCTCTCCCTGGTCCCTTTAGAGACTGTTTCGCTGATGACTAGGAATGATGGTCCTCTTCTCTCAATGGAGCAGTACCATGTTATTCCCAGTTACTGTGGTCCTCTTCTCTCAATGGAGCAGTACCATGTTATTCCCAGTTACTGTGGTCCTCTTCTCTCAATGGAGCAGTACCATGTTATTCCCAGTTACTGTGGTCCTCTTCTCTCAAATGAGCAGTACCATGTTATTCCCAGTTACTGTGGTCCTCTTCTCTCAGCACTGTTGGGTCTGGGTTTTGGGGCACAAAGAAATGCTTTGATAATTTGCTCTGTTATTGTTCCTTTTTGCACCTGTTGTTGGTTTGGTTCACTTAACCCTTCTTTTTGTTTTGGCTCCATTGTCTTCATGTACGTTCACTGCAACATGCCTGACCTGTTTGCATGCGAGATATGCAGCAACCAGTTTCATTTTGTTTTACAAGAAGGTGTGTTGTTTGTTTCTACTGGTAGGAATACCCCCCTCTCTCTCTATCTCTCTCTCTCTTTATATATTGTATCTCTATCTCTCTCTCTATATATATACTGTATCTCTCTCTCTCTCTCTCTCTCTCTCTCTCTCTATATATATATATATATATATATACTGTATATATATTTTTGATTTGATTTACTTGTTTTTTCTGCAATGCTGTTCACTGTAATTCTTCACTAACCCCCGTCGTCCCCTCGTCCCTTCCATTGTGACGGCTAGGTCCTGTGGGGTTCCGCAGTAGTAGAGACATGGACAACACTTTGGTTCCTACCCTGTCACACTTTGGTTTCCTACCCTGTTACAGTATCGTTATGTCAACACCCGGGAGTGCATACCAAAAACCCTAAAACCACTTCCTGTTGAACTTTGAACTCGCATAGCCCCAAAAAAAATACATTTTCTAGGGAGTCCGAATGCAGGGTCTCCTTTTCCAGGCAGCAGTTTATGTTTTGGTTATGTTTTATCGTTTTTGATTTCTTTTAATTTTTTTTTGCTGAACAACCAAAGAACAGCTACTCATATTTATAACAGGTCATCTGCTCCACCCTGAAGAATTAAGGTGAAGAGCATTTTTTTAATGTTGATGTTTTTAGGATTCTTTCTGTGTGTTTTTTGGTATACCCTCAATGGACGTTTAGTTGGTTTCTTTTTGTTCATGTTTTGGCGTTTTGATTTTTTTTGTCATCACGTTCTGGCTTTATGCTTTATGCTTCCTGCATGGCCTGAGAAACCCCGCTGCCCTGTCTCTCTCCTCATGTCCTTCTCCTCCCCCTCCCTTTCCTCCCCCTCTCCTTTCCTCCCCCTCTCCTAATGTCGTGATTCTTTTTTTTTTTTGTGGAGACAGTTTGTGCTCTGTGTCTTCTCTCTGACTGGGCTCTATAAGCATGCCTTCCCAGCATCCTCTCTGCCTGGCCTAATCCCCCAGCATGCTCTGCTCTGTCTGCTCGCTTCCTTCCTTAGATTTGTTTCCAAAACTCTCGCTTCCCAAAACTTCTTCTTATTCAATTCCACGTTTTTGTTTATTCTCAATATAATGTTTTTTGTGTTTTATGATGTTTGTCTGACTCATGTATGGATAACCATATACATACAGTGCCTTCAGGAAGTATTCACACATCATTACTTTTTCCACATGTTGTTGTCTTGCAGCCTGAATTTAAAATTGATTACATGGAGATTTTGTGTCACTGGCCTACACACAATACCCCAAAAATGTCAAAGTGGAATCATGTTTTTAGAAATGTTTACAAATTAATAAAAAATTCAAATCTGAAATGTTTTGAGTCAATAAGTATTCAACCCCTTTTGTTATGTCAAGCCTAAATAAGTTCAGGAGTAAAAATGTGCAAAGACCAGGGAGGTTTTCCAATGCTGATCAAAGAAGGGCACCTATTGGTAGACGTATAAAAATGAATACAAATCAGACATTGAATATCCCTTTGAGCATGGTGCAGTTATTAATTGCTCTTTGGATGGTGTATCAATACACCCAGTCACTACAACATACAGGTGTCCTACCTAACTCAGTTGACGGAGAGGAAGGAAACCTCTCAGGGATTTCACCATGAGACCAATGGTGACTTTAAAACAGTTATGGAGTTTAATGGCTTTAATAGGAGAAAGCTGAGGATGGATCAACAACATTGTAGTTACTCCACAATACTAACCTAAATGAAAAGAAGAAAACCTGTACAAAATGAAAATATTCCAAAACATGCATCCTGTTTGCAACAAGGCACAAAAGTAAATCTGTGAAAGAATGTGGCAAAGAAAGTAACTTTTTTTGTCCTGAATACAAAGCGTTATGTTTGGGGCAAATCCAATACAACACATTACTGAGTACCTTTCAGCAGGACTATAACCTAAAACACAAGGCCAAATATACACTTGAGTTTCTTACCAAGACGACATTGAATGTTCCTGAGTGGCCTAGTTACAGTGTTGACATGACATCTAAAATCTATGGCAACACTTGAACATGGCTGTCTAGCAATGAACAACAACCAACTTGACAGAGTTTGAACAATTTCAAAAAAAGGATCATGTGCAAATATTGCACAATCCAGCTGTGCAACGTTCTTAGAGAATTACCCAGAAATGCTCACAGCTGTAATCGCTGCCAAAGGTGATTCTAACATGTATTGACTCAGGAGTGTGAATACTTATTGTAAAAGGAACTATTTTTGTATTTCATTTTCAATACATTTGCAAAAATGTTTTAAAAAAAAACAACGTTTTCACTGTCATTATGGGATATTGTTTGTAGATGGATGAGGGGAAAAAAAACCAACATTTTATCAATTTTGAATTCAGGCTGTAAAACAACAAAGTGTGGAATAAGTCAAGAGGTATGAATACTTTCTGAATGCGCTGTAAATGTATACCTCATACATCTATGTGAGCAATGTACGGTAAATGAAATATACAATATTTGAAAGACTCATTTGAATCTGAAATCGATAATGAGAGAAGTCTCTTTCTACCTGAATTGATGTCATGGTTGAGTTAGAGCCTGGGAAAACAGATAATGTCATTCTAGCCAGACGAGATCTTGTTTTATTTAGCCAATAAGGAAACCAATGACACATTCTGGACGCAGCCAACAGGTTCGTTTACAGCCTAGTCTCAGAGCACCTTAAGAGTGCTTCTCTGTTCCTCATCATTTTATCTATTTTCCTTGCTGGTGTCTTCCCCCTTGTTCCATCACTTTCTCTCTCTCTCATCCCTCTCTCTCCCTTCTCTCTCCCTATCTCTCTCTCATTCATCTCCCCATCTCCCTCTTCCTCCATCCCTCTCTCTTCCCCTCCCTACCCCTCCCTTCCCCTCCCTTTCTCTCTCCCCACTATCCCTCTATCTCCCCCTTTCCATCCCCCCTTCTCCTTCCTTCTCTCACCCCCCTCTAACCCCCCTCTCTCCATCCCTCTCTCTCCACCCCCCCTCCACCTCTCTTTTCTCTTCTATTTCCATCCTTCTCTCACTCCCCCTCCCCTCTCTCTCCCTCTCTCTCCACCCCTTACCCTCTCTCTCCCCTCTCTTCATTCTTCTCTCACCCCCTCTCCATCCCCCCTCTTTCTCACCCTCTCTCTCCATCCCTCTCTCTCCATCCCCCGTCTCCCTCCAGACCATGGGGAGATGATGGACATCCAGGGAGCCTATATGGGAGGCAGCCCGTCGTCATGGCAGCAGGGAGCAGAGTGCACCAGTCACATGTCGTCATGTCTGCTTTGCTCCACAGGGGGCAGTAACGTCTCATTGGAATACCCAGCAGGCTGCACCTGCATCCACGACCGGTGAGAATACACACACACACACGCACACACACAGTCCGTTCCTCATACAGACATACATACACTCCTGCAGAGAATGGATCACATCATCAACCTGAAATCATGCTATCATCTCCTCACCGCTGTGCGTGTGTTTCCTGTTTCCAGTATCCCTCTGAAGATGCTGTGCCAGAATATGAAAAGGCAGATTGTCTCCAGGGCCTTCTACGGATGTAAGTCTGTCTGTGTTCTCTCTCTCAGAGTAGTTTGTTTCTCAGTTCCTATGGCGTAAAGGAAGAGACCAGTTCCTATAGCGTAAAGGAAGAGACCAGTTCTTAT
This sequence comes from Brachymystax lenok tsinlingensis, assembly GCA_030435695.1. NCBI lineage: Eukaryota > Metazoa > Chordata > Actinopteri > Salmoniformes > Salmonidae > Brachymystax > Brachymystax lenok. The sequence goes on along the minus strand of CM059794.1, from coordinate 39,787,953 downwards.
GACGTAAATGAAGAGACCAGTTCCTATGGCGTAAAGGAAGAGACCAGTTCCCCATTGCGTAAAGGAAGAGACCAGTTCCTATGGCGTAAAGGAAGAGACCAGTTCCTATGGGGTAAAGGAAGAGACCAGTTCCTATGGCGTAAAGGAAGAGACCAGTTCCTATGGGGTAAAGGAAGAGACCAGTTCCTATGGCGTAAAGGAAGAGACCAGTTCATATGGCGTAAAGGAAGAGACCAGTTCCTATGGCGTAAAGGAAGAGACCAGTTCCTATGGCGTAAAGGAAGAGACCAGTTCCTATGGCGTAAAGGAAGAGACCAGTTCCTATGGCTTAAAGGAAGAGACCAGTTCCTATGGCGTAAAGGAAGAGACCAGTTCCTATGGGGTAATGGAAGAGACCAGTTCCTATGGCGTAAAGGAAGAGACCAGTTCCTATGGCGTAAAGGAAGAGACCAGTTCCTATGGCGTAAAGGAAGAGACCAGTTCCTATGGCGTAAAGGAAGAGACCAGTTCCTATGGCGTAAAGGAAGAGACCAGTTCCCCATTGCGTAAAGGAAGAGACCAGTTCCTATGGCGTAAAGGAAGAGACCAGTTCCCCATTGCGTAAAGGAAGAGACCAGTTCCTATGGGGTAAAGGAAGAGACCAGTTCCTATGGCGTAAAGGAAGAGACCAGTTCCTATGGCGTAAAGGAAGAGACCAGTTCCTATGGCGTAAAGGAAGAGACCAGTTCATATGGTGTAAAGGAAGAGACCAGTTCCTATGGCGGAAAGGAAGAGACCAGTTCCGATGGCGTAAAGGAAGAGACCAGTTCCTATGGCGTAAAGGAAGAGACCAGTTCCTATGGCGTAAAGGAAGAGACCAGTTCCTATGGCGTAAAGGAAGAGACCAGTTCCCCATTGCGTAAAGGAAGAGACCAGTTCCTATGGCGTAAAGGAAGAGACCAGTTCCTATGGCGTAAAGGAAGAGACCAGTTCCTATGGCGTAAAGGAAGAGACCAGTTCCTATGGCGTAAAGGAAGAGACCAATTTCTATGGCGTAAAGGAAGAGACCAGTTCCTATGGCGTAAAGGAAGAGACCAGTTCCTATGGCGTAAAGGAAGAGACCAGTTTCTATGGCGTAAAGGAAGAGACCAGTTCCTATGGCGTAAAGGAAGAGACCAGTTTCTATGGCGTAAAGGAAGAGACCTCCTGTGTTCTTTCACGTGTTTCTTTCTCTCCACACCTGTCTCTTCTCCCTCCCTCTCCCTCACTCCCTCCCTCCCTGCAGGGCTGGCCTACTGTCGACACCTGTCCACGGTCCGTACCCACTTGTCAGCATTGGTCAACCACAACATTGTCCCTCCTGACAGACCTTGTGAGGCGTCGGGGGGCCTGAGTAAAGACTTGTGGAGCAAATACCAGAAAGACTGCAAGGTGGGTTAGTGGGTGGCTGCCTGGGTGGATTGGTGGCTGGGTGGGTGGCTGGTTGGGTGGTTAGGTGGGTGGCTGGCTGGCTGGGTGGCTTGGTGGCTGGCTGGCTGGTGGCTGGCTGGGTGGGCAGGTGGCTTGGTGGCTGACTGGCTAGGTGGCTGACTAGCTAGGTGACTGGGTGGCTGGCTAGGTGGCTGACTGGCTAGGTGGCTGACTGGCTAGTTGGCTGGCTGGCTAGGTGGCTGACTGGCTAGGTGGCTGACTGGCTAGTTGGCTGGCTGGCTAGGTAGCTGGCTGGCTAGGTGGCTGACTGGATAGGTGGCTGGCTAGGTGGCTGGCTAGGTGGCTGGCTGGCTAGTTAACTGACTGTGTGGCTGACTGGCTAGTTGGCTGGGTAGGTGACTGACTGGCTAGGTGACTGACTGGCTAGATGTCTGACTGGCTAGGTGGCTGACAGGCTGACTGGCTAGGTGCTGACTGGCTAGGTGGCTGGCTAGGTGTCTGACTGGCTAGTTGGCTGACTGGCTAGGTGCTGACTGGCTAGGTGGCTGACTGGCTAGGTGCTGACTGGCTAGGTGGCTGACTGGTTAGGTGGCTGACTGGCAAGGTGGCTGGCTAGGTGGCTGACTGGCTAGGTGCTGACTGGCTAGGTGGCTGGCTAGGTGGCTAGATGCTGACTGGCTAGGTGGCTGACTGGCTAGGTGCTGACTGGCTAGGTGGCTGACTGGTTAGGTGGCTGACTGGCTAGGTGGCTGGCTAGGTGGCTAACTGGCTGACTGGCTAGGTGCTGACTGGCTAGGTGGCTGACTGGCAAGGTGGCTGACTGGCTAGGTGGCTGACTGGCTAGGTGCTGACTGGCTAGGTGCTGACTGACTATGTTTTGATCAGAGACTGTTCTCTTGTGTTGCCGCCAGCTCTAGAATGGCTACCCCCAACCCTCTCATATCTCTCATCTCTCATCTCTCTTCCTCCATCCTAGTCTCATCTAATTCTAATGGGTCTCAGTAAAATTAACTGGCATGAAAGAGCATGTAATCAGTACTTGACTTGGACTGAAATAGGTTCCGGTACTGATTTTGGGTGCCAGTAGTGTTTATATTTATGTGCAGGAGCTCTCTCTCTCTCTCTCTCTCTCTCTCTCTCTCTCTCTCTCTCTCTCTCTCTCTCTCTCTCTCTCTCTCTCTCTCTCTCTCTCTCTCTCTCTCTCTCTCTCTCTCTCTCTCTCTCTCTCTCTCTCTCTCTTTTTCTCTCTCTCTCTCTCTCTCTCTCTCCTCTCTCTCCTCTCTCTCTCTCTCCCTCTCAATTCAATTCAATTCAAGGGACATTATTAGCATGGGAAACACTTGTTTACATTGCCAAATCAAGTGAAATTGATAAACTAAAGATAAACTAAGTAAAAAGTGAACGGTAAATATTACACTCACACAAGTTCCAAAAGAATGAAGACATTTCAAATGTCATATTATGGCTATACACAAGTACTAAGTACTAAAGGGAAAATAAATAAACATAAATATAGGTTGTATTTACAATGGTGTTTGTTCTTCACTGGTTGCCCTTTTCTTGTGGCAGGTCACACATCTTGCTGCTGTGATGACACACTGTGGTATTTCACTCAATAGATATGGGAGTTTATTAAAATTGGATTTGTTTCAGAATTCTTTGTTGGTCTGTGTAATCTGAGGGAAGTATGTGTCTCTAATATGGTCATACATTGGGCAGGAGGTTAGGAAGTGCAGCTCAGTTTCAACCTCATTTTGTGGGCAGTGTGCACATAGCCTGTCTTCTCTTGAGAGCCAGGTCTGTACGGCAGCCTTTCTCAATAGCAAGGCTATGCTCACTGTCTGTACATAGTCAAAACTTAACTTAAGTTTGGGTCAGTCACAGTGGTCAGGTATTCTGCCACTGTGTACTCTCTGTTTAGGGACAAATAGCATTCTAGTTTGCTCTGTTTTTTGTTAATTCTTTCCAATGTGTCAAGTAATTATCTTTTTGTTTTCTCGTGATTTAGTTGGGTCTAGTTGTGGTGCTGTCCTGGGGTGTGTTTGTGTTTGTGAACAGAGCCCCTGGACCAGCTTGGTTAGGGGACTCTTCTCCAGGTTCATTTCTCTGTAGGTGATGGCTTTGTTCTGGAAGGTTTGGGAATCGCGTCCTTTTAGGTGGTTGTAGAATTTAACGTCTCTTTTCTGGATTTTGATCATTAGTGGGTATCGGCCTAATTCTGCTCTGTGTGCATTATTTTGTGTTTTACGTTGACCCTCAGGATATTTTTGCAGAATTCTGCAAGCAGACACTCAATTTGGTGTTTGTCCCATTTTGTGAATTCTTGATTGGTGAGCGGACCCCATACCTCACAACCATAAAGGGCAATGGCTATAACCGATGCAAGTATTTTTAGCCAGATCCTAATTGGTATGTCAAATTTGTTGTTTCTTTTTATGACATAGAATGCCCTTCTTGCCTTGTCTCTCAGATTGTTCACAGCTTTGTGGAAGTTAACGCCAATTCGTTGATATATATGTTGAAGAGGGTGCAAGCTGCATCCATGTCTCACCCCACGGCCCTGTGGAAATTAATGTGTGTGTCTTTTGCCAATTTTAACTGCACACTTGTTGTTTATATACATGGATATATTGATGCCATATGTTTTTCCCCCAACACCACTTCCCATCAATTTGTATAGCAGACCCTCATGCCAATTTGAGGCAACTTTCTATTGAAGTCAACAAAGCATGAGAAGACTTTGCCTTTGTTTTGGTTTGTTTGTTTGTCAATTAGGGTGTGCAGGGTGAATATGTGGTCTGTCGTACGGTAATGCAGAGGATTTTCCCCAGGTTGCTGTTGACGCATATCCCACTGTAGTTATTGGGGTCAAATTTGTCTCCACTTTTGTGGATTGGGGTGATCAGTCCTTGGTTCCAAATATTGTGGAAGATGCCAGAGCTCGAGGATGATGTTAAAGAGTTTAAGTATAGCCAATTGGAATTTGTGGTCTGTATATTCTATCATTTCATTGAGGACATCATCAACACCACAGGCCTTTTTGGGTTGGAGGGTTTGTATTTTGTCCTGTAGTTCATTCAATGTAATTGGAGAATCCAGGGGGTTCTGGTAGTCTTTAATAGTTTATTCTAAGATTTGTATTTGATCATGTATATGTTTTAGCTGTTTGTTCTTTGTTATAGAGCCAAAAAGATTGGAGAGGTGGTTTACCCATACATCTCCATTTTGGATAGATAACACTTTGTGTTGTTGTTTGTTTAGTGTTTTCCAATTTTCCCAGAAGTGGTTATATTCTATGGATTCTTCAATTACATTGAGCTGGTTTCTGACGTGCTGTTCCTTCTATTTCCGTAGTGTATTTCTGTATTGTTTTAGTGATTCACCATAGTGAAGGCGTAGACTCCGGTTTTCAGGGTCTCTATGTTTTTGGTTGGACAGGTTTCTCAATTTCTTTCTTAGATTTTTGCATTCTTCATCAAACCATTTGTCATTGTTGTTCATTTTCTTCGGTTTTCTGTTTGACATTTTTAGATTTTATAGGGAAGCTGAGAGGTCAAATATACTGTTTAGATTTTCTATTGCCGAGTTTACACCTTCACTATTACAGTAGAACATTCTGTCCAGGAAGTTGTCTAAAAGGAATTGAATTTGTTGTTGCCTAATTGTGTTTTGGTAGGTTTCTACACTACTTTCCTATAGCATTTCTTAATATTACTCAGTTCCTTTGGCTTTGATGCCTCATGATTGAGTTTTGCTCTGTTCAGGTAGACTGTGATTTTGCATTGATCTGATAGGGGTGTCAGTGGGCTGACTGAACACTCTGAGAGACTCTGGGTTGAGGTCAGTGATAAAGTAGTCTACAGTACTACTGCCAAGAGATGAGCTATAGGTGTACCTACCATAGGAGTCTCATTGAAGCCTACCATTGACTATGTACGTACCCAGCGTGCGACAGAGCTGCAGTTGTGACCCATTTTTGTTGGTTGTGTTTTCATAGTTGTGTCTAGGGGGGCATATGGGGGAGAGAATACTGTCACCTCCAGGTAGGTGTTTGTCCCCCTGTGTGCTGAGAGTGTCAGGTTCCTGTCCAGTTCTGGCACTTAGGTCGCCACAGACTAGTACATGTCCCTGGGCCTGGAAATGTTTGATCTCCCCCTCTAGGATGGAGAAGCTGTCATCGTTAAAGTATGGGGATTCTATTGGGGGGGATATAGGTAGCACGCAGGAAGACATTTTTCCCTGTTGAGATAATTTCCTTATTAAATTCTAGACAGATGTAAAATATTCCTGTTTTGACCTCGTTTAATAAAGTGGGTTAGGTCTATATAGGGTGTGGCCAGGGTTTGTTTGGGGTGGTCAGCTGGTTGGGGTGTAGCTGGTGTAGCTGTGGTCTGGGTGTAGGTCATCTTGGCGTGGCTTCTCTCGGTCCTTCAGGAGGGTGTCTCGCCGGTCTGGGCTGGGTGTCCGTTGCTCTGTTGCTCCTGTGGGAGGTGCTGGGGGTACTGTTGAGGGTGACGTCCTTCAGGGTCCTGGCAAAAATTGGGATTTCTGCCTTGTTGAGATGGACCTGGTCGTAAAGGCTGTTCAAGTCCAGGGTGGAGTGGTGGGCTCTGCTGCCTTGTAGAGGTGGACTGGTCGTAGAGGCTGTTCAAGTCCAGGGTGGAGTGGTGGGCTCTGCTGCCTTGTAGAGGTGGACCTGGTCCTAGAGGCTGTTCAAGTCCAGGGTGGAGTGGTGGGCCATGTATACATTTGGTTTTGAGGCACAGTCTCGGGAAATGCTTGCATTTACCCGCTGTATGGTGACAAGGTGAATGTCTTTTTGTGGTAGCAAAGTGGAGATAAACACTTGTACGTTGTAGAAAGTGGAAGAAGCTTTTTCAATCACTCCCTTGGGTGCTGTGGCCACCCTTTCCTGCTGGGTCCTCAGGTCATTTTTTCCCGTGTGAATTATGATGTGGCTGGGGGACCCTAGTCTGTCCTCTGAGGCATGCCTAGTATTTGTGCACCAGAGTTTATAGCACTGTGGGGAAAATTAAGTTGCCCTCTTTGTAGCAGTCAGCAAATAGTGTCTAGATTGTCCTTGAGGAGTTTCTTTTTGTACTTGTTCCGTGCAGTGTTATTTTTAATATCCATGGGGTACTGTACTGTGATGACATCTGCACAAGGCCTCTGCATTTGGGTTGGAGGGAGGCTGTGAAACTCTGCTGCCATTGTTAGGCTCAAGAGTTTTCACACCCTTCACTTCACACTTCAGTGATAATTGAAGTAGCAGCCAGGCATGTTGTGTCCTAGCAGTTTGGTTTCTTAGTATACTTATTTAATTAGCTTTATATAACAAAATAACCTAGAGATTGTTGTATTTTACTTTTTGGCTTCAGAAGTAGGTTCAGACTGAACGTTACTCACTCAGTTTTGTGTTGGATGGTATTTCCAGGTTCCGCTGTGTTTCTTCTGCAGGTTTTGGTTTGTTAGAAGTTTTTTTCTCTCGATAGTCCTTGGTAGTGAGAATACATTCAGGTAATTATGTCCAAAATCAAGGTTTTAGTTTTGGAATTTTGATTTGGTTTGAAGGTTTTGATGTAGAGGGTAGTATCCTGTATATGTCCTTGCGAAAAAAAATCCAAGTTGATCTACATTTATCCAACTATAATTGATGATCTCTCTCCTTCTCCCTCCTCTCTCCCTACTCTCTCTCCTCCATCTCTCTCCTCCCTCTCTCCTCTCTCTCACTCTCCTCTCTCCCTCCTCTCTCTCCTCCCTCTCTCTCTCCCCCCTATAGAACTATAAGGAGTTGGAGTTGTTGCGGCTGGTGTATTACGGAGGTGTACAGCATGACATTAGGAAGGAAGTCTGGCCCTTCCTGCTGGGTCACTACAAGTTTGGCATGGGCAAGAAGGACATGAGCCAGGTAGCTAACACAATACATAATATACCCGTCAACTGGAGGATGTGTCTGAGTGTGCTTGAGTGAGGGTTTTTATCATTCTGTGTCTGTCTAGTCGTCTGTCTTTCTCTCTGTGTCTCTGTGTGCAGAGATATGTCTGCCTGTCTAGTCGTCTGTCTTTCTCTCTGTGTGTCTCTGTGTTCAGAGATATGTCTGTCTGTCTAGTCGTCTGTCTTTCTCTCTGTGTGCAGAGATATGTCTGTCTAGTCGTCTGTCTTTCTCTCTGTGTGTCTCTGTGTTCAGAGATATGTCTGTCTGTCTAGTCGTCTGTCTTTCTCTCTCAGTGCAGAGATATGTCTGTCTGTCTAGTCGTCTGTTTTTCTCTCTGTCTGTCTCTGTGTGCAGAGACATGTCTGTCTGTCTATCGGTCTTTCTGTCTATCTGTTTCTGTGTGCAGAGATATGTATGTCTGTCTGTCTCTGTGTGCAGAGATATGTATGTCTGTCTGTCTGCCTCTGTGTGCAGAGATATGTATGTCTGTCTGTCTCTGTGTGCAGAGATATGTATGTCTGTCTGTCTCTGTGTGCAGAGATATGTATGTCTGTCTGTCTCTGTGTGCAGAGATATGTATGTCTGTCTGTCTGCCTCTGTGTGCAGAGATATGTCTGTCTCTGTGTGCAGAGATCTGTCTGCATATTTGTGACAGTCTGTGCTATAACATCTTGCCACATCTAGTACTCCCCACCGGAGACGGAGGTTCAATACTTGTGTCCATCCCTTCCTACTGTCTCCCCCTCTCTTTCCAACTGTCTGAATAAAATGTAACATGTAAAAGTATATATTAAAACATCTTGTCATACCATGTTTGTCTGTAGATTGACGAGAAGATCAGTGCACGGTACCAGCAGGTGATGAAGGAGTGGAAGTCCTGCGAGGTGATAGTCAAGCAGAGAGAGAAAGAGATGCAGTCGGCCATCTTCGCTAAGCTGTCTTCAGGAAGCAGCATAGACAGCCACGTCCTCCGACTCATACACCGAGACTCCACTCTCAGCAACGAGGTGGGTGACACAGATTGATTGGTTGATTGGCGGGCTGGTTGGCGGGTTTGTTGGCGGGCTGGTTGGCGGGCTGGTTGGTGGGTTGATTCGGTTGATCAATTGGTTGGTAACCCATCTCTACTACCACCTCTCTTTTGTCTCTACCCCTCCGCCCCTCTTCCCCCCTCCTATTCACCCCCTCCCTCCACCCCCTCCCTCCACCTCCTCCCCCCTCCTCTTCACCCCCTCCTTCCCCTCCTCTTCACCCCTCCTTCCCCCTCCTCTCACTCCTCCCCCTCCCCCTCCTGATTCACCCCCTCCCAGGTGTTCATGTCAGTAGATGAGCCTGAGGTGGGGGCAGGACACCCCAGGGGCGGAGGAGACACCCCGGCCACTCTACGGTGGTTCCCCCCGCAGCCGGAGGGGCACTAGTTCCTGATGAGCGTCCCCTAGTGGAGTTTGACTCCCCTGACTCCGGCCTCCCATCCTCCAGGAACTACTCTGTCACCTCCGGACACTCTCAGATTCTCTCCTCTATCGACGATGGACAGAGCATGGAGGAAGAGGGGGGACCAGGGGAGGAGAGGGTATCCGGGCAGGAAGGGGGAGGAGCAGGGGAGGAGGCCCGGACACAAACACACAGTGTAACGGAGGAGAAGGGGCGACAGGATTCGCTGAGTGAGGAGAGGCTGTGCAGTCAGCTGGATAAGTTGTTGACCAATGTGAATGGAGGAGCGGAGGGGATGCCTTCACTGTCCTCCTATACGGTAAGTATTGGGGAGACACACACACACAATAGCGCATACACACACACACACACACACAGATATCTATTTGCTGTTTTAGGGGCTCCTGAGGGGCGCAGCGGTCTAAGACAGTGCAAGAGGTATCACTGCAGTACCTGGTTCAAATCCAGGCTGTATCACAACCGGCCTTGATTGGGAGTCCCTTAGGGCGGCGCACAATTGGCCCAGCGTCGTCCGGGTTTGGCCGGAGTAGGCGGTCATTGTAAATAAGAATTTGTTCTTATTAACTGACTTGCCCATTTAAATAAATGTTACATTTAAAAAATGATAATAATAATTTAGGATACTCCTGTGAATTCTATTTATTTTTCACTAGATTACCTGTAGTTTTCACTAGATTACCTGTAGTTTTCACTAGATTACCTGTAGTCTTTCACTAGATTACCTGTATTTTTCACTAGATTACCTGTAGTTTTCACTAGATTACCTGTAGTTATCACTAGATTACCTGTAGTTTTCACTAGATTACCTGTAGTTTTTCATGTTGTCTGTCTGTAATTGTGTAAAGACTTGGTGCTGCCTATCTTGCCTAGGACGCTCAATGAGCCCTTCCTGGTTAAATAAAGGTTTAATAAAATAAATAAATAAAAAAGATCACATTTAAATTCTGTTCTGAATAATGTTCTATAAAGGCAATTTTACTCCATTTAAATTTACACTTCAAGTGAATTGAAGCTGATAAAATG